>MEHQ01003188.1:29286-72362 GCA_008828725.1 Saccharina japonica | reverse complement strand
CAGGGTGAGCTGCATCCATGCTAAGAACCGCCTCATGAGGCGGACTTGCAATATGGAAGACAACTTCAATGAGTTAATTTAATATTCTGGTGTGGCACCACTGTCCGGAGACAGCAATGGGTTTTTACTATGTAACTGCCTCGCACGGACGCCTTAACCATATTAAGACTGACGGTGATACGAACATTCCCCCTATGTGCGGAACCAAAAGATTCTCCACGCCCGCAAAATGATCTACTCGACTGCCATGCTTTTGGTGACGCGCCAAAACAAATAATCAAAAAAAAACGGCACCCTAGTGTCTAGGCTCCACGCAGCGAGTGCGTGTTTTTACAGGGCGTCGTTGCCAAACCGACGCCAACCCAACCTATAAGATATAATCCCATATATATATATATGACGGGGGTGTGGGGGGGGGTAACATCCATGTCGTGCAGCAGGCCGTAGTTCATATGACCATAAGACCTCAAGCATCCCGCTAACAAATGCCGGGACAGAAGAGCACCGTTGGATTTCACAATAACAAGCAGCAGCACATGCTTGCACCAGAGCGCGAAGCGCCGCCCGTGAAGGTAAATGGGGCGAGGTTCGCATGAGGGTGAGCTGCATCCTGCTAAGGAAACCACCTCCTGAGGCGGCGCCTTTGCATATGACTGACATGCTTCGAATGAGTATAATTTAATTTGCTGGTGTGGCCACTTCCCGGAGACAGGCAATGGTTTTATACTATGTAACTGCGCTTCGCGATCCTACCATAATTAGCACTACGTGATAACGACAATTCCCCTTTGTGGGGAGAGCAAAGGTTCTCACACCGCGCACAAATGATTATCTCGACCGCCAGCTTTGTGACCGCCAAAAACAAAAAACAAAACGGCACCAACTGGTAGTCTTGCTCAGCGGGACGCGATGGCGTGTTCCACAGCGATCGTTGCAACCAGACCAACCCCTGAGGGGGGGGGGGGGGGGGGGTACGATTATCGTAGCCGCGTCGAGGTAAAACGAAAAACGTAAACGAGAAAATTAAAACGAAAAAGAAAACGAAAAACGAAAAACGAAAAAACGAGAAACGAAAACGAAAAAACGAAAACGAAAAAACGAAAAACGAAAAAAACGTCAAGACCTCCAGCGCTCAGCGTCTGGCCGCGCCGTCCGCGCAGCCCCACCCCGCACAAGCCCCACCGCCACACCAACCAACACGCACGGCACGCACGCACCACAGGACACACTCTCGGCAGAGCTCGCACCACCGTCCCCGAGCAGCTGTTACCCGCTCGTGTTTACCGCCAACTCGCCCAGTCGAAACGGTCCTTCGACCTCAAAACATCCTCACAAAGCTTCATCAGCAGAGCCTTCCCGCATCTTGCGGTCTGGGCAGACGCTACCTAAACAGATGAGAAAACGCCTCTGTGAGGGAAAAAGAGGGGGGGGGGGGAGGTACTTATTTGTTGCTTGCCTTAGTCTATTTGACCATTGACCAGAAGGGGGGGGGCGCGAGAATAAAAGACCAATAAAAAGAACAAGAAATGGATAATAATTGAGAAACAGACAAGGGAAATAGGGGGGGCGGGGTACTCGGGTTAAGAATTAGAAACAGACAAGGGAAAGGGGGGGGGCGGTTGAGTAGCTCAGGGTGTTGCTACGAGCCCTTAGTCCATAGTACCCACGCATGGTCCCTAATTTCGAGACGGAGCACCGTTCTAGACTCCTAATAGAGGACACGTCCGCCATTTTTTGGGGAGAGGAAGGGGGGGGGGGGGCGTAATCACTTGTTGCTTGCCTTAGTCCATTTTGACCATGACAAGCATCCCTATTCGAGACGGAAGAGGGGGGGGCTCATTATTACAAGAAAACAGACAGGATCGGACAGGAAATCGAATAAGAAATCTGAACATCAAACCGTACAAGAAAACGGGCGGGACGGAAACAAAGAAAACGGCAGCAGACAACGGCAGCAAAGAACGGGACGCAGAAATGGAAGCAAGGAACGAAACAAACAAAGAAACCGGGACAACCAAGCGTGAGAAGAAACGGTACATAAACAATAAAAAACCGGGATAAATACAATAAAGAAAACAGGACAAACAATAAAGAAAACCGGGACGAAGAACGTGAGATAAAACGAAAATACTCGTAATACAAACAAAAAAAAAACGGGACAAAAGAAGCGTTGACAAGAGCGAAATTGTTGTTGCTCTCTCTCTTCTCACCTGAATGGCCGGGTCGAGGTCCCACGGACGATTGACGTAAGCGCTCAGCACACACCACCCTGTTTGCCCGCCGCCGAGCAGGACCAGCTCGTTTGCCGCAAAGGCCGCTGAGTTCCGTCATCAACCATCCCTGATCAAGAAAAAAAAAAAACAACATAGCATGCATGCCAACGTTTACAAATTTGTTAACCCGCGGATGGCCTCGCTGGCAGCTCGAAGGAGCGAGTCGTATGATAAGGGCACCACCAGCCGGGGTTCTCCGAAGTTAACCCACATATACAGAACTGAAAAAAAATGTCCCACACAAATTCCAGAGTAGTTTGGCCCCAAAATCCGTGAGACCAGCTGCTTAAAGGGTTTTAAGCGCAGAAAACCGAAAGCGAGGGTGTATTGCCGGAAGCATTTGCTTCGCATTATCGGGTTAGGGATCGCGGCCGTGCACGCGGCCAAGGGTGGCCGTATAGTGCCGGTTAGTAAAAGCCGTTTTTTTGTTTTTGCATGCACATTTAAGTATTCTTAACCCCTTCTTTTTTCGCTACTCCTCTGCCTTCCATTAACAGTCGTAACTTGGACGCCGGAGGTCAACAAAGGAGGCTCTTCTCCTCTCTCGCTCCACACACGCCCGGTTCGTTCATGTGGCTTGCAATTTTTCCAGGTTTTATTTTTTTGTTTTTTTTTCTGCATTTCTGTTTTTTTGTTTTCATTCGGGCATTTATAAATAATCTTCGCCTTCTTTTTCCTCCTTTCCCCTTCTAGATAAACAGTCCGTAACTGCAGAGGCTCATTCTTCTCCCTCCCTCCCGCAGTACGTTCCGGTTCGTTCTTAGCCTTGCATTTATTTAGTTCTAAGTTTGGTAGGGGTTTTTGGTGCTGCCAATTTTTTTTTAGTTTGCGCCCCATACCCCATTTATTAAAAGTATCTTTCGAGCACTTCTTTTTTCTCTACTCGCATCAATTTAACAGTCGTTAACTCAGATCCGGGTGTCACAAAGTGGCTCGTCTCCCCTCGCCTCCCTCGCCTCCTCCTACCTCCCTCCTCGCCTGCCCTCCCTCCTCCATCGCTCCGATCACTCCTCACTGTAAGACGTGCTGCTTATATTTTTACGGAGAAAGAAAAACTTGCGCGGTCCTTTCTTCCCGCTGCGCACCGACCTTGCAGTCGGACGCGTGATACGATAGAAGTTAGCACTTTTCCCCAACAATATTATACGGTGCATCATATATATGTACGTAGTGGGGCATAATTGTTATTTGCAAGGCCATCCGTTCGATTGTGATACCGAGCTTTAAAGTCTAGCTCAAAAAGCATTTCGGGTCACGCGAGAGCCTCGTGTCGAGCTCACATAAAAATCGCAGTTAATCTGCTGGTTTAGGAGTTGTATGATGCAAGGTTCCGTAGATCAATAGTACAGATCAACCCAGGAAACAATGATGACTATACGGGGTGGGCAATGTAGTAAATAGGACCTACGGTGCATACAAAACCTATATACTTTCCTTATTTTCGCACTAAACTATATTCGGAAATCCTATTACTAGGCCTCCGAATAGATCATGGCAGATCGTACGGCGCCCAAACCCGGCAACATGAAAGAGCTAGATCATAAAGATCAATACAGATCTATACGATCATAAAACAGATCATACAGATCATAACAAGTCATGACAGATGATAGAACAAGATCATACAGATCATACAGATCATACAGATCAGGAATAATCTGCCAAAAAAATAAAAAAAATGTTATAAAAAAATGAAAAAAATCAAAAAAAAAAAAAAGAGAACAACAGAAAAAAAATAAATTAAAAAATAGAAAAAAAAAAAAAAAAAAAAAAAAAAAATAACTTGAAATATACTAGATCTGAAGTGAGAATCGATTTATCTGATCTTGTCAGGTGCGTGAAGCATTTGGGAGTCGAGGGAGGGAACGCATTCGAGGTGGCATACAGCAGCCTGCTGAAGGACATACGGCAGGTAGCAATACTAGCCGGACCTAGAATGGTGTTGCGTTGCGATCTGGTTGACATCCGATATAAACAACATACTGTAACACAATCAACGACAGCCAGGGGGACATGGGACAGCAAATCTTACTACGTAGCCCTAGCTCTCCCCCCTCCCCCCTAACCCTCCCTCCCTAAAACCTCACTCCCCTCCCCGCCTCACAACTCGCCAAAACCCACTCCCGTCCACTCCTCCCCTCCCTCCTCCAAAAACCCCCCTCGCCCGCCCCGACTCTCAAGCCCCCTCCTTCCATAATGATTTCGCTACCTGCTCCCTAACCCCCCCCCCCCCCTAACTGCCACTTACTCAACATTTCAAATTACTCTCCTCTGATCCCCGCCCCCCGCCTACGGTCATAAAAAACGCTACGTGCCTACATGAAAATTAAGTACATACCCCCGACCGTCCCCGTACCCGCGCTCCCCGTCCCCCTGCCCCCCTCCCACCCAGCCCCACCTGCTAAGCCAGAGTCCGCACCTCACTCTCTCTTAAGCACAGCCGTCAGCTCGTCGAGAAATATAATACACGGTTGAATCTTTCCCTCGCAAAGCTAAAACACCGCTCGAAGCATCACGCTTCGCCATCCCATCCCGCCGCCACCCGCCCACCACCCGCCCCCGCCGTCCGCCGCCACCTCCTGCCGGCCGCCCAAAGGGCAGTGGGGTTTCCTACTGAGCGTGGAGGCCTTCACGCTGAGGAAGGGCGGCGCCCGCTCCTGCTTGGCACGGCTCGGCGAGGAGGGTCTTACCGCAGCCCGGCGGGCCGTAGTATGAGGATGCCGGTGGAGGGTTTGAATCAGGCGTGCTGAATTGTTTCGTTAAAAGAGAACGAAAAAGACAATAGGGAACCAGAGGAATAAAAAACAAACAAGGCAAAACGATAAAAAATGAAAATGACACAGAAAACAAGAAAACATGAAAGGGTCGTTTAGTAAAAAAGACAGAGAAAGGTACACATTTCGTTGAAGGCAAAAAACAAGACAAAAAACATACCAGGTATTACAAGACGAACTAACAAGAAACAAGAAAAAATGAGAGAAACATTAAAAAAGAAAAAAACGAAACGTTTTTTTTGAGGACAAAAAAACAAGACGTATTATACCGAGTAAACAAAACACGAAAAAAAAAGGAGAGGCGTTTTAAAAGACGCAATGCACATTTTTTGTTGGAAATAAATAAAGACAAACACAACACTAACAAACGATAAAAAAAGAGCGAGATTTAAAAAGACAGGACGCACGTTTTGTTGAAGAAAAGGAAAAAAAAAGAAAGAAACAAAAACAAAAGCACAAACAAACGAGATACATGGACAAGAGAGACAAAATAAAAAACATGCATTTTAACAATTCAAGCCAAAATATAATACCGCTGTATAAAAAAATTAAGAAAACCAAACAAAGAGACAGGAGCAAGGCAAGACAACAAGATAAAAACGACAAAAAACACAAGCGCAAAAAAAACGTAAAACGATAGCGAGAAGCGAGAAGCGAAGAGAGAAGAGAAGGGAGGGAGAGACAGGAGAAGAAGGGGGAAGGTTCAGGGGGGGAACGCGCGGGGGGTTTCTCCTTCCCCCCCCCCCCCCCCCCCACCCCCCGCGCGTTCCCCCCCTGACCTCCCCCCCTTCTTCTCTCTGTCTCTCCCCTCCCTTCTCTTCTCCCGCTTCTCCGCTTCTCGCTATCGTTTTACGTTTTTTTTGCTTGTGTTTTTTTGTCGTTTTTATCTTGTTGTCTTGCCTTGTCCTGTCTCTTTGTTTGGTTCTTAATTTTTTTATACCAGGTATATATTTTGGCTTGAATGTAAAATGCATGTTTTTTAATGTCTCTCTTGTCATGTATCTCGTTTGTTGTGTTTTGTTTTTTGTTTCTTTCTTTTTTTTCCTTTTCTTCAACAAAACGTGCGTCCTGTCTTTTTAATCTCTCTTTTTTTATCGTTTGTTAGTGTTGTGTTTTGTCTTATTTTTTTCCAACAAAAATGTGCATTGCGTCTTTTTTAAACGCCTCTCCTTTTTTCTCGTTTGTTTTGTTTACTCGTATAATACGTCTTGTTTTTTTGTCCTCCAAAAAAATGTTCTTTTTTTTCTTTTTTAATGTTTCTCTCATTTTTTCTTGTTTCTTGTAGTTCGTCTTGTATACCTGGTATGTTTTGTCTTGTTTTGCCCTTCAACGAAATGTTTATTTTTGTCTTTTACTAAACGACCCTTTCATGTTTTCTTGTTTGTGTCATTTTTCATTTTTTTCGTTTTGCCTTGTTTGTTTTTTATCCTTCTGGCTTTTCCCTAATTGTCTTTTGTCGTCTTCTTAACGAAACAATTCAGGCACGCCTGATCAAACCCTCCACCGGCATCCTCATCTACGGCCCGCCGGGCTGCGGTAAGACCCTCCTCGCCCGAGCCGTGGCCAAGCAGAGCGGCGCCGCCTTCCTCAGCGTGAAGGCCTCCACGCTCGTTAGGAAACCCCACGCCCTTGGGGGGCCGGCAGGGGGTGGCGGCGGAGGCGGGGGCGGGGGTGGGGGTGGCGGCGGGATGGGGAATGCGAGCGTGATGGTTCGAGCGGTGTTTAGCTTGGCGAGGAAGATTCAACCGTGTATTATATTTCTCGACGAAGCTGACGGGCTGTGCTTCAAGAGAGAGGAGGGGGACTCGGGGGCTAGCAGGTGGGGGGTGGGAGGGGGGCAGGGGGACGGGGAGCGCGGGTACGGGGACGGTCGGGGGTATGTACTTAATTTTCATGTAGGCACGTAGCGTTTTTTATGACCGTAGGCGGGGGGCGGGGATCAGAGGAGAGTAATTTGAAATGTTGAGTAAGTGGCAGTTAGGGGGGGGGGGGGGTTAGGGAGCAGGTAGCGAAATCATTATGGAAGGAGGGGGCTTGAGAGTCGGGGCGGGCGAGGGGGGTTTTTGGAGGAGGGAGGGGAGGAGTGGACGGGAGTGGGTTTTGGCGAGTTGTGAGGGGGGGAGGGAGTAGGTGAGGGAGGGAGGGAGGGAGGGGGGGAGGGGGGGAGGGAGGGCTAGGGCTACGTAGTAAGATTGCTCTCGCCGTGTCCCCCCTGGCTGTCTTGATTGTGTTACAGTATGTTGTTTATATCGGATGTCAACCGACGCAACGAACACCATTCTAGGTCCGCTAGTATTGTACCTGGTATGTCCTTGCAGGAGCTGCTGTATGCCACCTCGAATGCGTTCCTCCCTCGACTCCCAATGCTTCACTTACCTGACAGATCAGATAAATCATTCTCACTTCATGATCTAGATATTTCAGGGCAGATATATTCCTGATCTGTATGATCTGTATGATCTGTATGATCTGTATGATCTGTATGATCTAGCTCATGTTGCCGGGTTGGGAGCCGTACGATCTGCATGATCTATTACGGAGGGCCATAGTAAATAGGACCGAATATAGTTAGCGAAAATAGGAAAGTATATAGGTTTTTGTATGCACCGTAGGTCCTATTTACTACATTAGCCCACCCCGTATTAGCACATGTTTCCTGGGTTGGATCTGTACTATTGATCTACGGAACCTTGCACAACAACTCCTAACCGCAGAAACTGGATTTTATGTGAGCTCGACCACGAGGCTCCTCGCGTGACCCGAAATGCTTTTGAGCTAGACTAAGCTCGGTACACAATCGAACGGATGGCTTGCAAATAACAATATGCAATACGTACATATATATGGGATGCACGTATAATATTGTTGGGGAAAAAGTGCTACTTCTATCGTATCACGCGTCGATGCAAGGTCGGCGAGCGGGAAGAAAGGACCGGAAGTTTTCTTTCTCGCGAAAAAATAAAGCAAGGCACGTAGTGGGGAGGGAGGGAGGGAGGGAGGGAGGAGCGGGGAAGAAGAGGGAGACGAGCCTACTTTGTGACACCCGGATCTGAGTTACGACTGTTAATTGGAAGGAGAGAGAAAAAAGAAGGGCGAAGATACTTTTAATAAATGGGATGGGGAAACAAAAAAAGGCAGAAAAAAAACCCTACAAACTAGAACTAAAAAATGCAAGGCACGAACGAACCGGACGTACTGGGGAGGGAGGGAGGAAGAAGAGCCTCTGAGTTACGACTGTTAATCTAGGAAGGGGAAAGTGAAAAAGAAGGGCGAAGATACTATTAATAAATGGAATGGAAAACAAAAAAACAGAAAGCAGAAAAAAAACAAAAAAAAAACTGAAAAATGCAAGGCACATGAACGAACCGGGCGTAGTGGGGAGGGAGAGAGGAAGAAGAGCCTCCTTTGTGACCCCCGGGTCCAAGTTACGACTGTTAATAGGAAGGAGAGAGAGGAAAAAGAAGGGGCTAAGATACTAAATGGGATGCAAAAACAAAAAAACGGCACTACTAACCGGCACTATACGGCCACCCTGGCCGCGGCACGGCCCGCGACCCTAGCCCGATATGCGCAAGCAATGCGTCGGCCAATACACCCCGCTTTCGGTTTTCTGCGCTTAAAACCCCTTAAGAGCTGGTCTCACGAATTTGGGGCCAAACTACTTGGAATTTGTGTGGGACATTTTTTTCAGTTATGTATGTGGGTTAACTCGGAGAACCCCGGGGTGGTGACCCATCACGACTCGCTCCTTCGAGCTGCCCAGCGAGGCCATCCAGGCGGGTTAACACATTTGTAACGTTGCATGCATGCATGTGTTTTTTTTTTTTTCTTGTCAAGGGAGGTGATGACGGAACTCATGCGGCTTTGGGACGAGCTGTCCTGCTCGGCGGGGCAGAACAGGGTGGTGGTGCTGGCGGCTACGAATCGTCCGTGGGACCTCGACCCGGCCATTCAGGTGTGAGAGAGAGAGCAACAACAGTTTCGCTTCTTGTCAACGCTTCTTTTGTCCCGTTTTTTTTTGTGTATTACAATTATTTCGTTTTTATCTCACGCTTCTTTGTCCCGGTTTTCTTTATTGTTTTATCCCGTTTTTTTATTGTTTCGTTTCTTCTCACGCTTGGTTGTCCCGGTTTTCTTTGTTGTTTCGGTTCTTGTTCCATTTCTTGGTCCCGTTTCTTGTGCCGTGTCTTGTGCCGTGTCTTGTGCCGTTTCTTTGTTCCGTTCCCCGCCCGTTTTCTTGTACGGTTGATGTTCAGTTTCTTATTCGATTCCTGTCCGATCCCTGTCTGTTTTCTTGTATAAATGAGCCCCCCCCCCCTCTCCGTCTCGAAAGGGATGCGTGGTCAATGGTCAAATGACTAAGGCAAGCAACAAATGAGTACGCCCCCGCCCCCACCTCCGTTTCATCGCCTCCCGCGTGCGCAATGAACGAACTACGAACGCCTACCTGTGATACAAATCACGCCGCAGGACCTCAAGATTGATTTGGGGGACCAGGGGGCGGTGTCAAGAGCCGCGCGAGACGGGGAGGCGGTGAACGTGCGCGCCGGGCGAGGGGGCGCCGCGCCTTCAATGCTGTGCATGCCTGTCTTCGGCGCGGGCGGCGAAGTCGCGGGCGTCGTTCAGGTCGTGGGCAAAAAATCGAACGGGAAGGCGCTTGACAGCGGGTGAGAGACGCGGGCGGGGGGGGGGGTACTTCATTTTCATGCCCCCCCCCCCCTCCCCCAAATGGCGGACGTGTCTCTATTAGGAGTAGAAACGGTGCTCCGTCTCGAAAGGGACCATGCGTGGTTACATGACTAAGGCTCGTAGCAACACCTGAGTACCCCGCCCCCCCCCGTTTCCCTTGTCTGTTTCTTAATTCTTACCCGAGTACCCCGCCCCCCCTTTCCCTTGTCTGTTTCTCAATTATTATTCCCATTTCTTGTTCTTTTTATTGGTCTTATTCTCGCGCCCCCCCCCTTCTGTCAATGGTCAAATGACTAAGGCAAGCAACAAATAAGTACGCCTCCCCCCCCCCCCCCTCTTTTCCCTCACAGAGGCGTTTTTCTCGATCGTTTCAGGTAGGTCTGCCAGACCGCAAGATGCGGAAGGCTCTGCTGATGAAAGCTTTGGAGGATGTTGAGGTCGAAGACGGTTTCGACTGGCGCGAGTTGGCGGTAAACACGGAGGGGTACAGCTGCGGGGACGTGGTGGAGCTCTGCCGAGAGGTGTGTGCGTGCGTGCGTGCGTGCGTGTGGTGTGGTGTGGCGGGGGGGGGGGGGGGGGGGCTGGCGGACGGCGGGAGACGGGCTGAGCGCTGGAGGCAGCTTGACGTTTTTTTCGTTTTTTCGTTTTTCGTTTTTCGTTTTTCGTTTTTCGTTTCTCGTTTTTCGTTTTTCGTTTTTCGTTTTTCGTTTTTCGTTTTTAATTTCTCGTTTTACGTTTTCGTTTTACCTCGACGGGCTACGACTACGTACCCCCCTGGCGTGGGCGTGGCCTGGGGGCGTGGCGGGGCGCGGGCCTCGGCAGGCCAAGCGGGGAGGGGGGGGCCCGCGGGCCGCGGAGGCGGGCCCAGCGGTCGCAAACGACGCTGGTTGGAAACAGGCCACTCCGCTTGCGTGAGAAGAAGCAGCCAGTCGGTTTTTTTATTGTTTGGGCCAGTCACCAAGCTTGCCGGTCGAGTAACATTTGTGCGCGTGGAAACCTTTCTCCGCAAAGGGATGGCGATCAGTAGCATTGCGGCTATCATGTAGCCATACGCGAGCAGTTACATATATAACCGATTGCTGTCTCGGACAGCTGGCCACAGCCGAGAATTAAATTAACTCATTGAAGTGTCTCATATGAGCGCCGCCTCAGAGGCGTTTAGCAGGATGCAGCTCACCTGCCATCAGGCGACTCGCCAATACGTCACAGCGCTTCGCCTATGATGCAGAGTCAAGTGTTGCTGGTTAGATGAGATCCATACGTGGCGTCGTCCGGCCGAGCCTTGTAGACGATCGAAGGGTCTATGGTCAATGAGCGTTACGGCCGACAGCGACAGATGAGGTACAGCCACAGACCCAGCCGTCCATATAAATATATGATATATTTATAGTTGGGTTGGCGTGCGGTTGGAACGACGCTGTAACACACGCACTCGCTGCGCTGAGGAGCAGTAGGACAAACGCAGGGTCCGGTTTTTTTTTGTATTGTTTTGACGGTCCAAAAGCTGGCAGTCGAGTAGATCGATGTTGTCGGCGGGGGTGGAGATCATTTGTTTCGACAGCAAGGGGAATAGGATCGTAAGGTAGTGTTAATATGTAGAGCGGTGCCGGAGCAGTTACATAGTAAAACTCCGATTGCTGTCTACGAGTGCGCAACAGATTTATGATTACGTCACATTGAAGTGATCGTCCAACATATGCAAGTCCGCCGTCAAGCGTTTTAGAGATGCAGCGACCCTCGCATGCGACTCTCGCCCATACTCCGGGTTTCGCGCTGGTGGGCAAACAGATGTCTGCCTGGTTGGTGAAAACGTCAAGCGCATCGTCCCGCATTGTAGGATGCGAAGGGTTTACTGGTCATAATGACTCACGGCCGGTGCACGAACATGGAGTCACACGGCCGGGCCCCCGGCGCCCCCCCCCCCCCGACTCGTGAATCGGCAGTGGCTCCGCCACGCATCAGGCGTACACGAAATCCGCCCGACTCGTGATCTTGATTTTCGCGATCTCATTTTTTCTACCTCATTTTTGCGATATCAATTTTCGCGATGTCTTTTTCGCGATATCAATACTTTTACAGTATCTCATTTTGGCTATGTGTATCATTTTTCGTGGTGTCATTTTTTCACGATCCCATTTTCGGCGATCTCAATGATCATTTTCGTGCTTTGTTTTGCTCTTGAATCTAGAAGTGTTACTAATAACTGCTGGATATACACCCATTCTATAATATATGAATTCGTGATATGTACTGTACCCGTATCCTTTTTCGCTTCCTCTCATTTTCTCGATAACCCTTGTCGAGAAGTGCTGGATCTTATCCACACTCACCCCAGCATATATGGATGCGTGATACTACTGCTGTGCACATCAATTTTCGTCTCATCTCAGTTTCTCGATAATCAGTTTCGCAATAATCATTTTTGCAATGCTCAGTTTGGCCATAATCATTTAAATTTCGCCATAATCATTTCACTACATTTATTTCCACAATAATCATTTTCGCGATAATCATTTCATTTTCGCGAAAAACGTTTTTATTTATTTATTATTTCTGTCGCTGAGCAGGCGGTAAGAGGACCTCTGCGGGAGGCGATGGAACGCACCCGGAGGCGGGAGGCTCGACGGCAAAATCAGGGCCTTCACCAGTCCAAACTTCAATTCCAGCAGCAGCAACAGCAGCGGCAGCAGCAGGAGCAGCAGCAGCAGCAGCAGCACCAGCAAAGGCGGCAGCGAAAGATGCGGGGGCGTAAGGGAGAGTTGCAGGTAAATATAATAAATCACGATCTACAGTAGACGATCTACAGATAGAGGATAGATGATCTACAGATAGATGATCTACAGATAGGGGATCTACAGATAGATGATCTACAGATAGATGATCTACAGATAGAGGATCTACAGATAGATGATTTACAGATACATGATCTACAGATAAAGGATATATTATCTACATACTGGTATAGAGGATGATTTACAGATAGAGGATATATTATCTACATACTGAGAGGATATACAGATAGATGATCTACAGATAGATGATCTACAGATAGATGATCTACAGATAGATGATCTACAGATAGATCATCTACAGATAGATCATCTACATATGAATGATCTACAGATAGATGATCCACAGATAAATGATCAACAGGTAGATCATCTAAATATAGATCATCTACAGGTACGAGCTGGTTCAGGCATATCACGGCAATTTTCGTCAGTCATGAATGCCGCATGCAATAGCAACTCCAATGTCACACATTTGGTATCATACTGACCGCCATGAACAGTGGAAGAGGGTGACGTCGCCAGTTTTTTTGTTCAAGAACCTAGAACTGGCGCTACCGCCGAAAATGTGGCCCGACCAATCACAGGCCTTCAAAGTGGTCAACAATAGTCAGGCGTTTCCGTAGGAAAACATGTTTTCCCCCCATTTTGTTTTTCTGAACGAGCCGCTTCCAGGTGGTCCAAGGCATGTTTGTACAAAGTTTCACGCAAATATTCGAAGATCTGACTGCGTATGATCATATTAAGTAATATTTAACGCCCAAAGTCGATTCTATACTGAAACTAAGTAATTACGAGGCAACGCCTATTTTTGCCCTTTTACCGCACAAAAGTCCAAATGTCCACGCCGTTTTTTGGAGATAGACCCTGAAATTTGGTACACGAGTTTTATGCGCCCTACTCGAGCCTTTTACGAATGCTTTTTTTTTTTTCGCCGGAAATTTTGGACCTCTTAAGACCCAAATTGACCCAAATTTCCCAAAAAATTACAAAACAAACAATATCTGACGAAAAAACCATCCGTTAAAGTCTCGGGTAGGGCGCATAAAACACGTGTGCCAAATTGCAGGGTCTATCTCCAAAAACGGCGTGGACATTGGCCACTGAGTGAATTTTCCGCTTTATACTTGAACCAGCCTGTAGATCATATACAGATAGATCATCTACATATACCTGGTAGATCATCTATCATCTATCAGCTACGAAGATCCTAACCTACCGTTATGATCTGTCGTGCAGGATCTGTATACCGCGGCATATTATCCAACCCACGGGAAGCTTATGTGTTTAGATCATGCAGATTAGACGACTCCCATCCGGCATATTTCGAGGGACTATAGTAAATAGGACCGACGGTACACCCAAAAACCAACATGTTTACCTATTTTTACTAAAAATATTTGGTCCTATTTACTATGGCTCTCCGTAGTAATACATATATACCAGGAACCTGTCTGCACTGAAATATCTTCGTAGACCAATCTAGTGGAAATCAATGCTCTGCCCGACGTGCATTAATTGAAAAAGAAGAAGCAAAAAGCCGCCACGGCATTCACTTTTCGTGTTCATTCACTTTTCATCTCCGTTTATTAATACTGCCAGTACATACTGTGCCAGTGCCCAGCCCTACAAACGGTTCCGACATTTTGGGAACAGTGTATGAGGTTTGGACTAAATTCTCGACGTCACAGCTGAGGTGCCGTGTTTTTTTTTTTTCCTTTTCCTTTTTGTTTTCTTTTTCTTTTTCTCTTTTTCTTAATTAAAAGAATCGCCGACATTTTTGGAATCCTCCTAAAATGTCTCCTGCGTCGTTCCTGACCCCGGTGCCACCTTGATAGAAAACTATACACCTGGTACGCAGTACGGACGATCGGAATGTCACACATAGCTTTGCAACATGTGAGTTTCGAGAAGAATACCCATGTCTCATCACAGCTGATGCCCCACCCCCCCCCCAACTATCCTCGGTGTTTTTTATTTCTCGAAATTATCATCCGCTTTTTGTTCTCCCCCCTATAACATCAGTGTCCCCATTGTTCCCTCTCAAAAATGGCGCCTGCCTTTTTTCCCGCCTTGAATTTCGTCCGCAATAATTGTTGTCCTTAACCGCCCTCATAATATTCCCATTCCCCGAAAATATCACCCGCCCACCTGCACACCTCAGACAGATTATCTATGTACAAACAGATGATCTATAAACGGACAGATGATCTACAGATAGATAATCCCGATGACAAATGCAAGCATTGTCTTCCTGGTCGGTGAAAACCCGGCGTGCTCCGCCCCGGCATTGTAGTACAATTGCGGCCATGCATGACAATTGAGTACCCCCGCGCGCCCCCCCCCTCCCCTCCCCCTCCATCCCCCTCTCCCCATCATCTGCGCTCTGCGTGCAGCCCGACTCTATCCTAGCCTCACCAGACACAGCAGCAGCAGCAGCGGCAGCAGCAGCATCGGCAGATGCGGCCTCACTTCCGCCGTTTCGAATGCGACCCCTTCGCATGTCGGACGTTACGGCGGCGCAACATCGGGTGGTTCCGGCCTTCTGGCAGGCGGAGGCGTATCGCGCCACCTATGACGGTTACATGTGCTCGCTCATGGAGCACGCGCGGAAGAACTGGTCGCGATGACGCCGTCGGCGTGTTAGCGTTAGTGTGTTAGCTTTTGGTGTTGGAGTTGGTAATATGTTTCGACGTTTTTTTTTTTTTTTTAATTCACTGTTTGAAATGCAACGGCTCCTTTTTCAACGGCTCCGTTTTCAACGGCTCCTTTTTCAACCGTTCTTTTTTCAACGGCTTCGTTTTCAACGGCTCCTTTTTCAACGGCACCTATACCTCGTAGTACGTTTTGGGGACCAGTTACTTGAAGCTTCGTAGAGTTGCATACTTTTTTTGCAGTACTGGTACAAAAGAGCTTAAGTTTCGAAAACCATACTGGTATTGTTTTGGGAATAATTTTACTCGGAACTAGAATCGGGTAAGCATCGCAGTAAGTGTTATGCCTGGAAGGGTTAAGTTTCAAGCCACACTCTGTTGGGAAATAAAGTGGGTAACCCGATTTAAGAGGGCCCCGTGGCAAATGCCCAAACAAGCGGTCTTGACCCATTTAGGACTGTAGTCCCGATGGGGGGACAAAACACTTGGAATTAGACTGAAATAGTTATTTCCAGACAGTGCAGTTCTAAAAGGGTTAACCCATTCATAACTGAAAACACTTATCCCGCACTAATTCCAAGTATTTTGTCCCCCATAAACGGGGGACAAGTTCTTGAGGGGTTAACTATACATTGCTCTTATCTGCAGTGGGCAATTTTAGCTTTTAGCACAGGCGGGGCATATAGCCGGTTTGACCGCTCTTAACCCATTCGGAACTGAAAAAAATGTCCCATACTAATTCCAAGTGGTTTGTCCCCAAATTTGTGGGACCGTTTCTTAAGGGGGGTACATCCCGAATTATTTTTTCTTGGGCGCTCTTAAATCGGGACGCCCACTGTATAGGGTGTATTGGACCTTGGAGTGGATGTCCAACCGCACACTATATTTTCGAACAGAGCTGAAAAACGTTATTGCTCGGCGGACTAGCCCATTAGTACAGCGGAAACATAGTAAACAGACCAAATCTTATTAGTAAAAAGTGCTGGAATGTATAGGTTTTAGTGCTACGTGATGGATCCCTGATTACTATGCCCCCCCCCGTCATCTGTAGGGAAAACCCTCTCGGGGGTATGTGTGTGTACCTCATTAGCCGCATGTCGATGGATGGCCGAATGTTCATAGGACCATAGACCCTTCGCATCCCCACAATGCCGGACGGAGCAAGTCGTGTTTCCGCCGCCGTCAGGCAGACAGTTGATTGCTATGCACCAAAGCGCGAAGCGAAACGTGAGGTGTGGATCGAGTCGCAGTTGAGGGATGAGCTGCATTCTATTCAATACTTAAAAAAAGATTGTGGTGAGGCGGGGAGGGGAGCGGCGGGGGGGGGGGGGGGGGCGGTAATTTTTTTTTTTTTTTCCTTTGTTGCTTTTTGCCTTTCACCCCCCCCCCCCCCCCTTTGAGGGGCAGGGGGGGGGGGGGGGGGGGGGGGGGGGGGGGGGGGGGTTCGCACCTTTTCTTTGGTTTTTCGGTTTTATTCATTCCCCCCCCTTCCCCCGGGGCGGGGCCGGTGGGTGGGGGTGGCGGGGGGTGGGGGGGGGGCGGGGGGGGGGGGGGGTGGGGGGGCAGAGAATGCGTCGACAAAAGTCTGGTTTCATGGCGGTTTTGTCGGCGGTAGCTGCGGTCGGGGTGAAACTCGTTATATTAAGCGGTACACATCGATAGTAATAGTGTCGTGGCTCTTGCATGCTTGTGACTATTTCTTGTTCTTGTTTGGTTGTTGTGTTTTGGGTTCTTTGGCAGAGAAGTGCTATGAAACCGTCGGTAAGTTTTGCAAATGTTCGGCGTTTTTTTTTTTTTTTCTGCGCTTCCGCACCGGCCAGTATTGACAAAAAAGCTCTCCCGCTCTTCCGATTGGCCCAGCCATTCCAGCATGGTTTTGACCGGCTTTCGATCAAGGGGTTTGAACACTCACGCATGGTACTTCGAAGCCTCTGCAGCAGCAGGAGAGCAGCAGCAGTACTTGAGTAGCTCTAAGCAGTAACTAGTAGTAGCAGTAGCAGTAGTAGCAGTAGCAGTAGCTAGCCACAACAGTTAGCAGTAGTTAAGCAGCAGCAGTAGCAGTAGCAGAGACAAGCAGTAACATACTGCTTGCCGACGGCGAGGAGGGGCTGTATAGAAACCTTGGCCCAAGCTTTGAGACAATGGTTGGGCTATAACCTGGCACGCTGGCACGTGACTTAGTCACCAAAACCCACGTTAACCCTCCCTCACCCGCCGCCTGGGAAATTTCTCGGAAAATATTTCTTGCAAATTAGAGGAGCTACTTTTGTGTGGGCTATGGGACTACCAGGGAAATCCCATCAACCATTTGGTCGACTCTGGGGCAAGAAGTCGTAAGCACTTACGGTAGTACCGCCGCCGATGTGATGTGGAGTGCCGAAGTTTCTGGCGTGGTGATAATTGTTCCATGACTTGGACGCTCCTTGATGGGCAGCTGCGGAGGGAGTTCCATGGACGGCTGGCTATCCGTCAATCGGAGAAGAGTACGGTCAACCGACATGCTCAGTATCCTGACGACGACTTAGGATAGATCTTCCAGCGGTTTTCCGGAAATTTCGACTCACCTGATAGTATCAGGAGGATTTCGTGGTCCGCAGTCCGGAATGCTCTCGCAATTTTCTCGCTACGATGCAAAAGCGGCGCAGCCGCTTTTTCAACCCGTTTCTGGCCCGTTTTGGGCCCGGTCAGGTGTCAGGGTTAGGGTTAGGGTTAGGGCTAGAGGTTTTGGTGTTGGGTCTACGCCCGTGCCTCGAATTCCAGGCGCCAGAATCGTAATAATCATCCCAACCCCTGGAAGATCTATCCTAAGTCGTTGTCACGGGGACTCGACATGCTTGTAGAATTGGGCACAAGTATTTACTACTGTCCTGAGTGCTAAAAGGTGAACATGCCGGGTGAGGGTATATGCTAATGATATTATAGTACACTGCGGGTTGTGCCCGCCCCCCCCCCCCCCCCCCCCCCCCCCACCGGTAATGGGATGCGTGGGATAAGCTCACCCCTAAGGCAAGCAACGAATGAGTACGCCCCCCCCCCCCCCGTCGAAGCATGCTGGCATGCCTTTTTTCTTCTCCAACTTGAATGCATATTTGTAGCCTGACTTTTTTGTATCTACTTGTTGTACCTTTTTGAAAAAAACTTAACCGTATCCAAATAGGGCATCTTGATCATGTAACGTACCGATGTTTGAAAACCCTTTGGTGACTAGTGAGGCGACAGCAGCGTTACTTGACAGTTGACCAATTAAAAACGATACAGCACGTAGTAGTAGTATTATTGTGATGCCATCGCAATTTTCTCATGCAGTACTATGCAGCCTGCCGTTGTTGTGTATTTATTTCCTACTCGATACTCGTACTACTGTTGTTGTAATCGATACATCGGACATAACTCATTCAGTACTACCTGGTATGTACGTACTATGCAGCCGGTTGTAACGTGAATTATGTGCACCTCGAGCAAAGCAGCGAGTAGTAGTAGTAGCAGTAGTTTGTGCCTGGGAATGTTTATCTATCAGAGGGTGTATTTAAATTGTTCGACGAGTACTCGGTACGAGATATACCGGTAAAGTTGCATATTTCGCGCTTCGAATACTCGTAGATCACAATCTACTACTACGTTAAATAGTAGATCATCCCCATCTCGTAGTAGCAGATAGATCCTATATCTATCTATCTGCCGTTGGTACGAAGGATACACCAGTCAGTTCAGTGTGCCGTTGAGTTATTTTTTGTTCAGATCCAACCAACCCTACTCGTTACACAAACTACAAGTAACTGCTGTAGGAGACCTGTGCTATTGCAGATCATGCAGATCACACCGCTCCCACCGAGCAATAAGTATTTACGATAATTCAGCTCTGCGCTCCGAAGCAATCTAGATAGATTGTGTGTATGTCCGGTTCGCGATGTCAGTACTGTTATTATACGTTATGAGTATTCATGTTCGGATCATAAAAAATGCAGAGGGCAAAAGATTATATGGGTGGGATCCGACGATTTTTCATCCGACGGCAAACAGCCATTTCGTCGGTAAATATCATAACCGATTTTTTTTTTTGTATTTCCCGAAAGAAGATAGATGCGACTCCACTACATCGACATCGATGACACGCCGCATGTTCTGCGATCTATTTGCATTTTGATCTGTTCGTTATGTTCATTACACTGCTGCTGCAGCATATTCCACTGGAGTTTAAAATCAAGACGACCACCCTCCCCGCAGGTATAGGTAGGTGTGCATCCTGGCAGCACACACACCGCCCATAAATTCAGCCATGTAGGCTCCCTTTGCATCGAGGAATTTTTCGCAAGTCCGGGAGCACGCGCCGAGCAACCAGTCTGTTCTTCGAAAACAAACGTGTATCACCGGGTGGGGTGCTTGCACTGTTACCTACTACTACTAGCGGGCGATAGCGGCAACAGGAGCAGCAGCGACGTCGGTGCTGTGGTGAAAGGCTGCGAGTATCAGGTCTGCTGCGTCATTGAGTGGGGCTTTGGATATACGAGATACCTTCGTTTGTCTATCAAAAGCAGGGTTGGTTGTGTGCCGACGCTGCAATCGAGCAGAAAGTAGCAGCAGCACAGCATCGATCGGGCTAAGCAAGCAGCAGCCGAGCAGCAGCAGCGAGCGACTTGCAGATTGCAAGAGATGACGAGCATCATAGCACCTCCACCCCCCACCCCCTTGCGTTCATCCCCGAGGCGTGCTACATATCGCCACGGCAGTAAGTAGCAGCGAAGCAGCAGCAGCAGCAGCAGCAGCAGCAACGAAGCGAGTCATTGGCCTCGTCGACTGCAGAAGAAAGCTTACAGGTTTCCCTCGTCCTCATCGCCGGGGGCGTCAGGTCGCGCCGCGGCAGACTTCGCGCGGGACGCAGGGATCGTTTTTTCGGATGAGGAGAGCGATTACGATTTTGGTGAGGGGGATTACGACGACAACGATGACGACGAAGACTACGAGGAGGAAGGAGACGCCGACTTCGAGGACTCCGAGGTCATCGGCTCCCAGATCGAGAGGAGGTTTATGCGGTCGTCGCAAAACGACCAACAACCGCGAGGGGACTCGCTGACCCCCTCCCCTCCCCCTCCTATCATCTGCGCTCTGCGTGCAGCCCGACTCTATCCTAGCCTCACCAGACACAGCAGCAGCAGCAGCGGCAGCAGCAGCATCGGCAGATGCGGCCTCACTTCCGCCGTTTCGAATGCGACCCCTTCGCATGTCGGACGTTACGGCGGCGCAACATCGGGTGGTTCCGGCCTTCTGGCAGGCGGAGGCGTATCGCGCCACCTATGACGGTTACATGTGCTCGCTCATGGAGCACGCGCGGAAGAACTGGTCGCGATGACGCCGTCGGCGTGTTAGCGTTAGTGTGTTAGCTTTTGGTGTTGGAGTTGGTAATATGTTTCGACGTTTTTTTTTTTTTTTTAATTCACTGTTTGAAATGCAACGGCTCCTTTTTCAACGGCTCCGTTTTCAACGGCTCCTTTTTCAACCGTTCTTTTTTCAACGGCTTCGTTTTCAACGGCTCCTTTTTCAACGGCACCTATACCTCGTAGTACGTTTTGGGGACCAGTTACTTGAAGCTTCGTAGAGTTGCATACTTTTTTTGCAGTACTGGTACAAAAGAGCTTAAGTTTCGAAAACCATACTGGTATTGTTTTGGGAATAATTTTACTCGGAACTAGAATCGGGTAAGCATCGCAGTAAGTGTTATGCCTGGAAGGGTTAAGTTTCAAGCCACACTCTGTTGGGAAATAAAGTGGGTAACCCGATTTAAGAGGGCCCCGTGGCAAATGCCCAAACAAGCGGTCTTGACCCATTTAGGACTGTAGTCCCGATGGGGGGACAAAACACTTGGAATTAGACTGAAATAGTTATTTCCAGACAGTGCAGTTCTAAAAGGGTTAACCCATTCATAACTGAAAACACTTATCCCGCACTAATTCCAAGTATTTTGTCCCCCATAAACGGGGGACAAGTTCTTGAGGGGTTAACTATACATTGCTCTTATCTGCAGTGGGCAATTTTAGCTTTTAGCACAGGCGGGGCATATAGCCGGTTTGACCGCTCTTAACCCATTCGGAACTGAAAAAAATGTCCCATACTAATTCCAAGTGGTTTGTCCCCAAATTTGTGGGACCGTTTCTTAAGGGGGGTACATCCCGAATTATTTTTTCTTGGGCGCTCTTAAATCGGGACGCCCACTGTATAGGGTGTATTTGGACCTTGGAGTGGATGTCCAACCGCACACTATATTTTCGAACAGAGCTGAAAACGTTTTGCTCGGCGACTAGCCCATTAGTACAGGGGAAACATAGTAAACAGGACCAAATCTTATTAGTAAAAAGTGCTGGAATGTATAGGTTTTAGTGTACGTGATGGATCCTGATTACTATGCCCCCCCCCGTCATTGTAGGAAACCCTCGTCGGGGTATGTGTGTGTACTCATTAGCCGCATGTCATGGATGGCCGAATGTCATAGGACCATAGACCCTCGCATCCCCACAATGCCGGGACGGAGCAAGTCGTGTTTCCGCCGCCGTCAGGCAGACATTGATTGCTTGCACCAAGCGCGAAGCGAAACGTGAGGTGTGGATCGAGTCGCAGTTGAGGGATGAGCTGCATTCTATCAATACTTAAAAAAAGATTGTTGGTGAGGCGGGGAGGGGAGCGGCGGGGGGGGGGGGGGGGGGGGTAATTTTTTTTTTTCCCTTTTTGTTTTTGCCTTTACCACCCCCCCCCTTTGGGGGCGGGGGCCGGGGGGGGGGGGGGGGGGGGGGGTCGCCTCTTTCTTTGTTTCGGTTTATATTCTCCCCTCCCGGCGGGTGTTGCGGTGGGTGGGGGGGGGGGGGGGGGGGGGGGTGGGGGGGCAGAGAATGCGTCGCAAAAGTTCTGGTTTCATGGCGGTTTTGTCGGCGGTAGCTGCGGTCGGGGTGAAACTCGTATATAAGCGGTACACATCGTAGTAATAGTGTCGTGGCTCTTGCATGCTTGTGACTATTTCTTGTTCTTGTTTGGTTGTTGTGTTTTGGGTTCTTTGGCAGAGAAGTGCTATGAAACCGTCGGTAAGTTTTGCAAATTTCGGCGTTTTTTTTTTTTTTCTGCGCTTCCCGCACCGGCCAGTATGACAAAAAAGCTCTCCCGCTCTCCGATTGGCCAGCCATCCAGCATGGTTTTGCCGTGTTTAATTTCTAGGGGTTTCGAACACATACGGCGTGGTACTCCGACACAGCAACTCTGCAGCAGCAGGAGCAGCAGCAGCAGTACTTGAGTAGCTCTAAGCAGTACTAGTAGTAGCAGTAGCAGTAGTAGCAGTAGCAGTAGTAGCAACAACAGTAGCAGTAGTAGCAGCAGCAGTAGCAGTAGCAGCAGCAGTAACATACTGCTTGCCTACGACGGGAGGGGCTGTATAGAACCTTGGCCCAGCTTTGAGACAATGGTTGGGCTATACCTGGCACGCTGGCACGTGACTTTAGTCACCAAAACCCCGTTAACCCTCCCTCACCGCCGCCTGGGAAATTTCTCGGAAAATATTTCTTGCAATTAGAGGAGCTACTTTTGTGTGGGCTATGGACTACCAGGGAAATCCATCAACCATTTGGTCGACTCTGGGGCAAAAGTCGTAAGCACTTACGGTAGTACCGCCGCGATGTGATGTGGAGTGCCGAAGTTTCTGCGTGGTGATAATTGTTCCATGACTTGGACGCTCCTTGATGGGCAGCTGCGGAGGGAGTTCCATGACGGCTGGCTATCCGTCAATCGGAAAGAGTACGGTCAACCGACATGCTCAGTAATCCTGACGACGACTTAGGATAGATCTTCCAGCGGTTTTCCGGGAAATTTCGACTCACTGATAGTATCAGGAGGAATTTCGTGGTCCGCAGTCCGGAATGCTCTCGCAATTTTCTCGCTAGATGCAAAAGCGGCGCAGCCGCTTTTTCAACCCGTTTCTGGCCCGTTTTGGGCCCGGGTCGGTGTCAGGGTTAGGGTTAGGGTTAGGGCTAGAGGTTGGGTTGGGTCTACGCCCGTGCCTCGAATTCCAGCGCCAGAATTCGTAATAATCATCCCAACCCCTGGAAGATCTATCCTAAGTCGTTGGTGCACGGGGACTCGACATTGCTTGTTAGAATTGGGCACAAGTATTTAACTACTGTCCTGAGTGCTAAAGGTGAACATGCCGGGTGAGGGTATATGCTAATATATTATGTACACTGCGGGTTGTGCCCCGCCCCCCCCCCCCCCCCCCCCCCCCCCATCTCGGTAACGGGTGCGTGGAAACTCACCCCTAAGGCAAGCAACGAATGAGTACGCCCCCCCCCCCCGGACATGCCTGGCATGCCTTTTTTCTTCTTCCAACTTGATGCATATTTGTAGCCTGCTTTTTTGTATCTACTTGTTGTACCTTTTTGAAAAAAACTTACCGTATCCAATAGGCATCTTGATCTGTACGTACGATGTTTGAAAACCCTTTGGTGACTAGTGAGGCGAAGCACTTACTTGACATTGACCAATTAAAAACGATACAGCAGTAGTAGTAGTATTATTGTGATGCATCGCAATTTCTCATGCAGTACTATGCAGCCCGCCGTGTGTTGTGTATTTATTTCCTACTCGATACTCGTACTACTGTTGTTGTAATCGATACATCGACATAACTCATTCAGTACTACCTGGTATGTACGTACTATGCAGCCGGTGTAACGTGAATTATGTGCACCTCGAGCAAGAGCAGCAGTAGTAGTAGTAGCAGTAGTTGTGCCTGGAATGTTTATCTATCAGAGGGTGTATTAAATTGTTCTACGAGTACTCGTACGAGTATACCGGTAAAGTTGCAATATTTCGCGCTTCGAATACTCGTAGATCACAATCTACTTACTACGTTAAATTAGTAGATCATCCCACTCAGTAGTAGCAGATAGATCCTATATCTATCTATCTGCCGTTGGTACGAATGATACACCAGTCAGTCAGTGTGCCGTTGAGTATTTTTTGTTCAGATCCAACCAACCCTACTCGTACACAAACTACAAGTAACTGCTGTAGAGACCTGTGCTATTGCAGATCATGCAGATCACACCGCTCCCACCGAGCAATAATAATGTAGATAATTCAGCTCTGCGCTCCGAAGCATCTAGATAGATTGGTGTATGTCCGGTTCGCGTGCAGTACTGTATTATACGTATGAGTATTCATGTCGGATCATAAAAAATGCAGAGGCAAAAGATATATGGTACCGACGATTTTTTCATTCCGACGGCAAACAGCCATTTCGTCGGTAATATATAACCGATTTTTTTTTTTGTATTCCCGAAAGAAGATAGATGCGACTCCACGACATCGACATGATGACACGCCGCATGTTCTGCGATCTATTTGCATTTTGATCTGTTGTTATGTCATACACTGCTGCTGCAGCATATTCCACTGGAGTTTAAAATCAAGACGACCACCCCCGCAGGTATAGGTAGGTGCATCCAGCACACACACCGCCCAAAATCAGCCATGTAGGTCTCCCTTTGCATCGAGAATTTTTCGCAAGTCCGGGAGCACGCGCGGAGCAACCAGTCTGTTCTTCGAAAACAAACGTGTATCACCGGGGGGGGTGCTGCACTGTTACTACTACTACTAGCGGCGATAGCGGCAACAGGGCAGCAGCGACGTCGGGCTGGGTGAAAGCTGCGAGTACAGGTCTGCTCGTCATTGAGTGGGGCTTTGGATATACGAGATACCTTCGTTTGTCTATCAAAAGCAGGGTTGGTTGTGTGCCGACGCTGCAACGAGCAGAAGTAGCAGCAGCACAGCATCGATCGGCAGCAGCAGCAGCAGCAGCAGCAGCGAGCGACTGGCAGATTGCAGAGAGGACGAGCATCATAGCACATCCACCCCCCCCCCCTTGCGTTCATCCCGAGGCGTGCTACATATCGCCACGGCAGTAAGTAGCAGCGAGCAGCAGCAGCAGCAGCAGCAGCAGCAACGAGCGAGTCATTGGCCTCGTCGACTGCAGAAGAAGCTTACAGGTTTCCCTCGTCCTCTTGGAGCGACGAGCAAGCACATCTACCCACCCACGAGTACATACATAAGACACCTGCACAGACAGGCCTGCGCTAAATTCCGAGGCGCGTGCTCGTACAATAGAACAGAAGAAGACGGGGGGAGAGGTTGGCTGCGAGGCTGGTGCCGTTGTGGTTCTCACAGTCAAGCATGGCTCAAATTTCTACGACTACGGTTAACATCCCCGCGGCGGCGCACTACCTCCAGGTACAGCAGTACAACAGTACAGGTAGTACAGTAGTACACCAAACAAATATATTATGCGTGCATTTGGGGCTTGCGGTGCTGTGCCTATATATGCGGGCTCTCTCTCGCTTGATGATGCCGTTTTGAAGCACCCGCCGCCATGAGCGACTAGCTCGCCCATTCCACTGCTGCCGCACAGTGGTGGTGGTCGTGATGATGACCGTCAGATCTCTTCGTAGGTACCAGGTACATTCTATGATGTACGTGAGAATATGTATATATATGTGTATCGCACGGAGTATCATGTACGCCAGAAGGTTTTCGAGTAGAAGCTCGTATCGTCGATACCATTTTGGACGGAAATATAGGGAGCGTTTACCCATCAATGTGAATACCAAACGATACTTATGTTTCCGCCAAGAACGGTATATGGTTGTGATTTTTGTCAGAACTACAGTAGAATGCTTCGATATCAAAGTTTTCCCGTCTGTTACCCCGTTTAGTCCTTGTACTGCAAGTACGCACATAGTACGATGCACACCAGTGTTGTGTGATACGTACGACTGCACAGTACTGCTGTACAGTCAGCACTGCTGTATGATGTGTATGATAATTGTATGCGTATCGTACTCGCTCGTACCACTTTAACGGGAATATAAGGATCTTGATCACATTAATATTAATACCAAACGGTCCTTACATTTCCGTCCAAATCGGTACATTCCAGACTATCGGTAACTGCCACTGCTGCTGCTTGTTGTGTGATTCCAGATTTGTACCACTCACTTCCTATTCACGTATACGTACTGTAGATATATCACACATACACACAGCAGCAGCAATCTATCAATAAAACGCCAAGGAGCTCTACAGACTCTAGGGCAGCAGGTCGAGTAGTATAGTGTCGTCGACCGTAGGTATTACCTTGCGAGTCAGACGTTACTGACAGTTTGCAAAGTATCAGCGTAGCTATCATACGTGCGAGTACAAAAGCTGCAACATACGACAATAATAACCGAGTACGACCGGGTATAGAACAGTATACTGCTGTCCTCGTAATGCCATAGGGTCATTCATTGTTGTTATCGAAATGTTATCTGATATTCTGGCGCATACGGGTGTATACCTACCGGTATACGCGGTGTATCAATTATATGTTATTGATGCCGTGAAGAATTACAGTAGAGATATACCGTAAAACCAACAAAACCAGCCAATCAACTCATCTATCAATGTTGGTGCTGAGTTATCGCTCTGTCCGTAATCGCAAGAACCGCTTGAGGTATTCATATCAGCTCTAAAACGGCGCTATGCTTACGGACACCTTGGGGAGATCATACCGTCTACGCTGCAAGAACGAAGAGTGCCTGGGTCTGCGCACCCAAAAACCAGAAATACATTGCTGCATTTCGTTCATGGAAAAAACACCCCACCTATCAATACTTGAGTATGTATGTATGATACATACTTTAACTAACCGCGAGACAATGCGATCCGGGGCTTTACGTAGCTTACAGCCACCCTACGACCTTGGCCGTACAGCAGAGTCCAATACAGCTATATGTACAGCAAGCGGCGCATATGCACCGGCACCTACGGATACGAGCGGTCCGAGTTATGAGGCAACGCCGTTTACTCTTGACTGCTGTCTCATATTTTATGTCTGACTTGACTTTTCCTGCAAAACCGTCCGTCTTCTGCCCGCCGCCTGCCTGCCTGTCTCTGTCTGCCTATCTGTCGTTACGTATTTGTGTATTTATTAATGTCTGTTTTACTGCATTGCCTTGTCTGATTGTCTGCCTGTTTGATTACCTCTCCGTCTGTCTGTCTGTCTGTCTGTCTGTCTGTCTGTCCTACTTTTATTTTCATATCTCTGCTTCCGATGTCCATCTGCCTGTCTGTCTGCATGTCTGTCTGTATGTCTGTCTGTTTGTCTGTCTGTCTATCGGTATTGTTTTGCTTCCCCGTCCAAGGTCTCACCTCCAAAAACCGCGCGACGACTTCTGGATGAAGTAGTCCAGGACGTCGGCGAGAAGCTGCTGTACCTGCCAATCAGGGTCACCTCAGATCCCCACAGGCGATTGGCCAGAGCAGGATCCTTTAGATCCGGCCACGCCGCATCACGGAACGAAACCCGAGTAATCATCGTTTATGTAATGTCATTAAGATTGGTGATATGTTTCATCTCTCGAAGTCCTCTCGGAAACAGGAAGCAGTGGATCGAACCAAGATGGCGTGGTAGGTCGTTGTCATTTTCAAACTGATGGAAGCTGTAGATCTGTCCTCCCAACCGCTTCGATGCCATCGGGCTTTGATTTGCATAGCTCGGTTACCTCAGAGACAAAGTCTAACAGGCTGTGCGTCAACTACTGTAGATGCGTATGAACCTCAACGGCCAATACTCAATACTTCGTAAACAATATTGGAAATCTTAACGATGAAAACACTATCGCCTTCACCTTTCCCAACCCCCCGACTCGCCATGAGGATGTCGTATTTGCTCGTCACGGGCGCATGCACCTCTGCCATATTGCTCGCCTGCTGCGGAGCAAAGAGCAATCTGGCCGCTGAGATGAAGCTCTTAGCGTAGATGAGGGTCGGTATGTGGATAATATAACTTCTGATGTGGGAGATGAGGGTTTCATGGCCTAACTTGACGTTGTTGATGTCGAAATCGAACCGATGTAGGACATCGTCGTTGACCCCGCAGTCTACGACGACTAGGTCCACCTCCACGCCCACGACAAAGGTGTCGTGCAGATCGTTGTGCAGAAAATCCACGAAGTTGTGCTTGGGCCTCGCGGCGTTGATGACCTGTGCAACGTTGGCCACAAAGGTTTGCCGTAGCAGGAGCGTGTTTGCGACACTCACTGGTTCATAGTACAGAGATTTGAGGTTTCTACTTCAAGTATATTGTTTGACCAGGTGTTATTGTTCGGGGTGGTATGCCCCCGGATGGAGCTTTCGCTAAACGACTGGTCGGTCCGGGTAGTCTGGGATATAATGGTACGGGTCATGTGCGTTTGGAGCCCGTGATACAAGGGTAGGATAGGGTAGGGTAGGGTATGGGTGACACACAAATGTGGGGGGGGGTGAGATCGTCTGACCCGTGCTATCATAGAGGCACTGTACGAGCATTTTTGTCGAAAACATTCCTGATTGTCGGGGCCTTAACTGAAGATCTACTCACTATCGCTGAAATGCCATTAATAAAAAGTGTTTTACTAAAAGAAATATTTGCATATTTACTGAATACACAATGTAGGCCATGGATTTATTCGTTTTGTTTGTTGTCGACAGTTAATTGTTGTGTTACCTAATATCAGTACATACCTCCTGAAGTGGGGAGCCTAAACATATTACCGGTACGAATTAACCCTACCGCAGCACACGTCGCCTGTGGGGGTCTCAGGTGCACCGTGGTTCTCCACCCACCCTTTAGTTGTCCCTATTCGTATATAGGGGCTGATACCATATTGTTGTCAACTGCAATGCCACTCTTGAAATTAAATAGCTATGCAACAAACCAGCACGATGCGTAATCATGTGAAACCACCCTGATGCACGACCATGGCCAGACCCTGCTCCTCAGTGTAAGACCAACCTGACGCCCCTAAGGCATGTGCTCTGCCGGACCGAAACGCCAAGTCGTAGTTCTCGAGGTCCGTGGGTCAGGTAATCTATCCCCTGTGCTCTGCCTAGCAGAAAAGGTCAGTTCCCATCGTCCGTGGTGCCATTTCTGCCGGAAGCACGCCAGGAAATGTACTGTATATAATTACCAGCCTTCGTGGAAACGTGTGAGACTCGGAGACGTAGAAACGTGTGAGACTCGGAGACGTAGAAACTCGTAGTGATAACGAGATCAACATGAAATGAGACCAAACACAGCGCTATCGGTGTGAGGGCACCATACGCACCAACGCCACACTATCACGTCTGACGTTGGTTCAAGTCTCGTTTGGCTGTTTTCGTATACCCACAGACTTTGAAGTATGTTGATATAGGGTTAGCTCTTGTTATTTTCTGAGGCTGTTAATGTGAGGACCTCTGTACTATTATTAATAGTAAGTACGGCCAAAAACTGATTTTGGGCGAATAGTACGATTAACCTATCAATGATCAACCCCACGACCTATGTATTTAACGAAAAGCATTGCCAAAACCAAGTATTGACCCAAACGTTCGTCCTTCACACGTCATGGACTCGACAGCACTCTGGGTCCACGGGCTTGGCGAGTCAGGATGTAGCTGTCCCACTTACGGTCATCAGAGTTGCTTTCGTGCCATTAAGCGCATACGATACCCCGCCCTTGCGTATGCTGGCACGTGTTAGTGAGAGCGAGCTTGTAGTTGGTATTAGACGACAGAAGTTCGTTCATTGTTACGAGTATCATTTAGAGGATCGCGTTCGTATGCCCCAAACGCTCTACCGTCATTGACACTGCACATTTCTGCCCTCCGCCTACTGTAGTTCGAACGTTAGCATCCATCAGCACGAACAAGCTCTGCTTCGCTGGGATATGTTTAACTAACCTGCCTAACCTTACTCAGAAAACATGTTTCAGTTTAACGTCCTTTTGGTTCAATCCATGGAGAGTAAGCGGCAACAACGTTTACTGCCTCGATTTACCGGCCAACTCAAAGCGCATATAACTCAACCTTTTGTCAATGAACTGGGGGGTGGTAGTGGGGTTTCCTCTGATATATGACGCGTGCTACGATAGAGATAGCACGTTTTGGCTGAAATAATTTCTGAATGATCGAGCTCCTTAACCAGAATCGGCGGACTGTCACTAATGTCATTATGTTGTTGCAATACTGTTCCTTGTTTGCTTCGGCCATTGGATTTTCAATAAAATAGCGCTTTTACTTTCCTCCCTCCCTTAATGATCACTTTGGGGTGAGTACAGTACAGTACAGTACAGTACAGTACAGTACAGTACCTCCCCCATAACACTGTTTTTGAGACTAAAAAAATCGGATGCTTACGTATAACCTCGACATATCGTAGGTGATTTTCGGATTACACTGAAAAATAAAATGGGATCAACGATGTTTCGGGGAGTTCGTGGGTTGAGGCACCCCAATCTGCTATCACGGGGGGACGTAGTTAACATGACCAAATGTGATTACTAAAAATACTGATATATATAGTTTTGTGTGTACCAGATGGGTCCTGCTTAGTATGGCCCTCCGTAATAGTCGTATATTTGTTTTGTTTAAAAAAAGGCTACCCCCCGCGTCACGTGATGTTACTACTAGATGTACTCACCGCCTGGTGTTACGGGGTGGGCTAATGTGGTAAATAGGACCTACGGTAAACGCAAAAATTGATATATATACCTATTTTTACTAACAATAGCTGGTCCTGTTTACTACGTACGGTCCTCCGTCATATATAGATGCGTGCGTACGGTATGAAACACCTGGTACTCTGCCACGGTACGTATGTGTGCATGGCAAATTCCGTCCTCTGGCACCTGCTTACTGCTGTGGATATCACGCCTTCACGCCTTCTGATGCCAACCACTTAATACGCCGCTTGCTGTAGTATTATAGGGGACCATAATAAATAGGACCTACGGTGCACACAAAAACCTACATATTTACGACCTATTTTTACTAACAATATTTGGTCCTATTTACTATGGTCCTCCATAATAGGTAGTAGACCGTTTCTACTTCTTTTGTACCATCAAAAATAGGCTGCAGTATGTAGAGGTCCATCTTTTGTTTTTGTCGGTATGATATTAAATTAGTCATTTTTTTTTTGTGTTTGGTCTTTTTTTTTTAATGCCTGTCCATGTTTTGTCCACGTGGCGACTCGTTGTTCCTGGAAAGAACGCGCCCCAGTCGGAAACTGCACCCCACAATACAAAACGCATGTGTGGAACTCCCGCGGGAAAGTCCCGCGAGAAAAATCCCGTGGAATAATCCCGCGGGAAAACCCTGCGGGAATCGCTCGCCTTTCGAATGGCTACGTGTGACAAAAGTGTCGACTACAACACGTACAGCTACGAGTAGTGAGTACCTCACCTTTCAACAGAAGACATGCTAATATAGTGTTTACGGGGGTGCCATAGTAACTATAGGGACCAAATATTGTTATTACAGAGAACCGATCGTAGTAAATAGAACCAAATAGTGTTAGTAAAAATAGGTAATTATATTAGTTTTTGTGTTTGCCGTAGGTTCTATTTACTATGGTCCTCCGTAATAGAAAAAAAATGGTATTATAAATACGTAGGTTTTTCTTTATATCGTGGGTCCATATAAGGACCGTTTATACATTAAAATGGATACCAAGTGGTCCTTACATCCGCGCCCAGAGTAGCACTATCTATGTTTCAACTATTTATTATGTTTCATCTTTGCCATCCGACAATGTGCAGCAGCATGGGCTTCAACGTTGATCACTCATAACATTCATTCCCGGAAGCAGAAAACCACGGAAACAAAGGAAACCTACTATTTATATGCGCAAAGTCTAACTTCCTTCTACTGTATGTCTACTTCCCGCTAAGCTTTATCCGACTATTATTATTATAATTATCTTTGCCATCCGAAAATGTGCAGCATGAGCTTCAACGTTGGTCACTCATAACATTCCCGAAAGCAGAAAATCACGGAAACCGAGGAAACCCGTGCGCAAAGTCTAACATTCTCTTTATGTCTACTTTCCGCCCAGAATTAATCTACAATAATATTTTTTCGCTGTCCTTGCCCCCTCCTTCTTCCCAATAGGCACTCTTCACGTTCTATTCTTAAGTCCTAAGCCGCATCCAAGCTCCATCCCCACGCTATCGGTGTGGGTCTGTCACCCCCCCCCCGGAACTATTGTATGTATTAATAGTGGTTCAACTATTGTATGCAGTGGTTCAACTATTGTAATGCTCCAACTATTGTAGTAAAAGTAGCTTTGAACAACTGCTGTGTGTGTGTGTGTGTGTGTGTTTTTTTTCCAAAACAATGTCCGTCCGTGTTTGTTTCACGTCGAAAAATCATCGTTCCCGCAACTAAACACGCCCACAGCCAGTCGGAAACCACCCACCCAACGGGAAACGCCAGCGGGGGGAAAAAAAAACCCGTAGGATTTTTTCCCTCGAAACCCCGCTGGCCTTTCAAGTAGCTAAATGTACAATGTGTCGTACTCGTAAGGTAAAAGCGATGACCGATTCACCCCGGAGATACATTATTATTATTATTGGCAAATAATTTTCATGTCTATCCCGCCCTGGTGGTTTGTTTGTTATGCACATACATCGCACAATGTGATCCCGCCCTATGATGCTGTCGTACCACCAATACTAACTGTACAGTAAATACTGACGGAGGGCCATGTATAGTAAATAGGACCTACGATATACACCAAAACCTACCAGGTAAAATATTTACCTCTTTTTACTGTCACGGGGGAGCATAGTAAATAGGACCTGTCGTACACACAAAAAACGATATATTTCCCTATTTTTACGTACAATATTTGGTCCTATTTACTATGGTTCTCCGTCGTCACGTACTGGTTGGTCCCTGGGAGCTGCCTGGGGTGCTGGAGAGGACGGATACTACACGCGTTGTTCGCGGACGCGGCGGGTTCAAATATAAGAAACGCAAGGCTGGAAACCCGGGGATGAAGCTCAAACGTCCCCGTAGCACAAAAAACTATATATTTCCCTATTTTTACGTACAATATTTGGTCCTATTTACTATAGTTCTCCGTTCGTAATAGAAATATATATTACCGGGTGGGCTAATGATGCCATAGTAAACACTAGTAAATAGAACCTACCGTACACACAAAAACACTAGTGATTTTACCTATTTTTACTAACAATATTTGGTCCTATTTACTAGTGTTTACTATGCCCCCCTCCCGTAATCGTTCTATTTGCTACCCTTATTAGGTTCTCCGTAAATAGTAGCGGTCCAACTAAATAGTACAATGATGGTTAAGCTGTTACTATTGCAGGGGACCATCGCAAATAGAACCTATGGTACACACAAACACCTGTATTTGTTCATTTATTCCGCATTTTTACTAACAATATTTGGTCCTATTTACTGGTGTTTACTATGATCCCCCGTAAAATGAGCATTACAAAAAAAAAATGTTTACCCGTGTTTGTTCCACGTGGTAAATTGCCGTTTTCCGAAAGAAAACGCCTCCCTCCACTGGGGGAACTCCAGCGGCGGAAAACTCTCGCGGGGAAAAGAAAACTCCCGCGAGAACCAAACCGCTGGCCTTTCGAGCGGCTACTGTATATATCATAGGTATATATGTACGATACAAGTAATGACGGAAACACCGAAACATTTACTGGTGTATATTTTTTTTTCCCCTTTTCGCCTTTTCTCTTCTTTTTTACTCTTTTTTTCTCTTTCATGCGCCTGGATTGCTAGCAGGGCAGGTCTTGCCTGTCGTATATGGCATCGCATTGTCTGCTCTGCTTACTGCACTGCAGCGTAGCATCTCTGTGTCGTAGTTTCGTGACCACATCACAACTGGTATCTCTCTAGGATGAAGAATCGGCACGGACACTGGGTGTGCTGGATGTAGACGGGTATATAGAACGAACGGTTTAATGTGAAGAACACCCGCACACATATACATATTATTTACCAGGTTTGTGTTTCCCGTCCGGGTGGTTGAGGGTTATGCTATGCACCTTATTATCACACCCGTGTAATGGCATAGGCTTGGAAGACCGGTAATTACCTCCTTAATCTAGGTAATTGGTCCGTTTTCGTATAGGTTAGATGGCATTCATATTCGGGGTATTTGTAAGGTCGGAAGGGCCGCCTCGAGCCCCTTCCGGGCCAGATGTAATCTATCTGGCTCTTGGAAATAAGGTAATTGGTCCGTTTTCGTATAAGTTGGATGGCATTCGTATTCGGGATTTATAAGTTCGGAAGGGCCGCCTTGAACCCCTTCCGGGCCAGATGTCATCAGGTCTTGGGGGAAAAAAAAAGATAAAGAAGCTGCTTCTCGTCTACGATTGATTCTGCGTGAAAGTGAGTAACACTGAGGAAGGGTGCTTAACCCCTTAAAAACTGGTCGCACGAATTTGGGAACAAATTACTTGGAATGCGTGTGGGACATTTTTTTTCAGTTATGAACGGGTAAATAGACAAACCTGCCAGGAGGTAGATACTCTGTGTCTCATTTAAAGTCGTATCACACGAGGGTGATAGCGTAACACACCCCCTTGGGGCGCTTTTTCGAGCGGGTTTTATGAACGACGGGGAAAGAAGCGCAAACAAAAAACGCGGGGTGTGTGTGAAGTATCACGTTTGTGCTTTTACAGCGAACATTGTTCGTTGCGATTATTCCCAGGCCATGGGACGGTTCATGGCGGTTAATTAAGCGTACGTGCCATTTTTGTAAAAGCCAAGTTTTGTGTATTGGTGATGTCAGCACTCCTCAATGATATCATTCAGGTAAAACATTTATGAGCACCCCCACGAACCAGTACGTAGCGTCTGTCTGTGTGGAAAAAGATCCCGACGAGCTCTTTTTTTGACGCGCGTGCTATTTGCCTACTATTACAGAAGGCCTACGGTACACCCAACAAGCTATATACTTTCACTATTTTTACCAACAATAATTGGTCCTATTTACTATGGCCCTCCGTAAGGGCCCGAATTAACGAGTATAAAATACATTCAATTTGGAAAAAATAAAATTCAAATTCGCTTTTCATTGGTCAACACACGCACCAGCACCAAATATTATGCCCCAAGATCCTAATCTTTGGTGCTAGTGCGTGTGTTGACCAATGAAAAGCGGATTTGATTTTTTTTTTTTTCCAAATTGAATTTTTTTCTTCTTCGTTAAAACGGGCCCTAATAGGGGTAGCACCTTAATAGTTTCTGAGGTTTTTTGTGATACTCACTTGATTATAGTGTAGGGGGTCTATACCTCATACATACAAAAGCGTTTTTTTTTTAGAAAAGGTAAAAACGCAGCCCAGTGGGAAACCCCAACAAAGCCTATACAAGATAGATGTATCACGAAGTTATGTAGTAAAACGCTATAAAATGGCATACCGGTATACCCCGAGGGGGTTGGGCTGAGGAGCAAATAGTATACCTGGTACGTTTATTTTAATTTTAATTTATTTTTAATTATTTCTTCCCCCACAAATAGACACACACTTCCCGAGTTCTACAGCCTCAGATTGTCCCCCTCATACGGGATGTACACCCTACATGAGGACATATAAAATCCGTAAGTACGCGCGATCGAAGTATTACACTCAGCTAGCAAATATGAGCTTCGACGAAATCCTCGAGCTCACAGCTGTTGCTTTTCATTTTTTTTTAATAATGTCACGGGGGACCGGAGTAAATTCTGAAACATTTACTCGTCACAAAAATGAAAAAAAACGACGAATTTGGGTTAAGGAGCCCGATCGTTCAGAAAACATATTCAGTCGAAAAGTGCTACCTCTACCGTAGCACGCGTCCGATACAAGGCGGTCGAAATCGCTTGGCGCGGCTGGAGAATGGCACTCACCACCTGAAATGAATAAGGCGGCCTCCCTCTACAAGGCGGTCATATTGCTGTCTCTGGCACACCACCGCCTTATTGGCACACCACCTACTGCTGTAGTAAATAGGACCAAAAATTGTTAGTACAAATAGGTGAATATATAGGTTTATGTCTGTGCCGTAGGTCCTATTTACTGTTATTATCCTATTTACTATTGTCCCCCCTAACTATTATTATCATCTTTGCCATCCGACAATGTGCAGCATGATCTTCAGCTTTGATCACTCATAAAATTCCCAGAAGCAGAAAACCACGGGAAACCAAGGAAACCTAGGCGTACAGCAGTCTAACACCCTTCTATGTCTGCTTCCCGCCAAGATTTATCCACAATACTCCATTTGTTGTCCTTGCTCCTAATAGTAAAAAAAAAAACGGAATATATGTAGATTTTTGTGTATGCAACAGGTCCTGATTGCTATGTTCCCCCTAATATAAATAATAGTCCGTCAGAAATATATGCCCCAGGAGAACCGGTCGCCCCGGTGGTCTAACAGACAACCACGAAGATTGGTAGGGTTGATGTCGAAGGTTCGAGTCTCAGTACGCATGGAGATTTTTATTCTCAGATGGACATCAACTACTGTCGAGAGCGCCCATTATGGCGTGGATAGGCACACTTCGACGAGAGTCGACGAGGGAAGAAAGTGCTGGAATCTTCTCGCGATAAAAATGCAAGGCACGTATGATATATACCGTAGTGGGGGAGGAGGGAGAAGAGCCTACCTTGTGACCCCGGATCTGAGTTTCGTCTAAAGAGGGAGAGAGAAAAGGAGAGCAAATGTAATAAATGAATGGGATTACATAACTATTTGCCTCAGAAGGCAGAAAAAGTGCTACCCCTATCTTTGCACGCCTCTCTCTCTCCGAAATAAACCCTTGTTGTGTAGGCTATCTCCTCGATTTGGAGAGAAAAAAGGCCAGAAAAATCAACGCAGGGGATTGTGCTACGAGTATGTGCTGTCTCTTTTGCGTGTTAGATGTATTACACGGTGCATCGCACTTTGTGAACCCGAGCCGTTGATACCGTTGTACCACCAGCACTGTACTAGTAGTAGTAGTAGTAGTAGTAGTAGTAGTAGTAGTAGTAGTAGTAGTAGTAGTAGTAGTAGTAGTAGTAGTAGTAGTAGTAGTAGTAGTAGTTAGTAGTAGTAGTAGTAGTAGTAGTAGTAGTAGTAGTAGTAGTAGTAGTAGTAGTAGTAGTAGTAGTAGTAGTAGTAGCAGTAGTAGTAGTAGTAGCAGTGGTAGCAGTAGTAGTAGCGGCAGTAGCAGTAGTCCAACTATTGTAATAGTACATACCTGTGGTAGGTTTGGTCAACTTTCGTTTTTTTCGTTGTTTGTCCGTGTTTGCTCCTCGTGACAACTCATCGTTCCGGAAAAAAAGAACCCGCGCCCTGCTGGGAACTACAAGTACCCCACGGGAAACGCCTGCGGGAAATTTCCGTGTGGAAACCCTGCGGGAATCATTCGCCTAGAGAGTGTCCTACCGTACATACGGCACACCCGTCGTAAGCGCAATCGAAACATCACACACAGCTCGCAAATATGAGTTTCGACGAAATCCTCGATCTCACAGCTGTTTTTATTTTTTATTTTTTAATAAACACGGGAAACGCCTATGGGAACTCCGGTGAGACCCGCTCGCCCTGAGAGTCTACCTTGCCGTACAAGAAACACCCGTGGAAACATCCCGTGGGAAAATCCCGCAGGAAAAAAACCCGCACCGTACGTACGGTACGGGAAACGCCCGTGGGAACTCCCGCGGGAACCGCTCGCCTTGAGAGTCTACCGTACGGTACGGGAAACGATCCGCGGGAAACTCCCGTTGGAGAATTCCGCGTAAAAATCCCGCGGGAACCGCTCGCTTTGAGAGTCTACCGTACTGTACGGGAAACGATCCGCGGGAAAATCCCGCATAAAAATCCCGCGGGAACCGCTCGCTTTGAGAATCTGCCGTACGGTACGGGAAGCTCCGCAGGAAAATCCCGCGGGAACCGCTCGCCTGGAGAGTCTACAGTACAGTAGGGGAAACGCCCGCGGGAAAATCCCGCGGGAACACTTCGCAGGAAAACCCCACAGGAAAATCCCGTCGGGGCCGCTGGTCTCGAGGGTCTACCGTACGGGTACGGGAAACAACCAGCGGGAAACTTCTGCGGGAACAATTCCCGTGGGAATCGCTCGTTTTTTCCTTGACGAGGACGCTACACATCCTGTAGCGCTAGCCAGTGACTTGCAATAATGGGACTGCAGCAACAATCAGATGCCTGTAGTGCAGCAGCAGCAGCAACAGCAGCAGCAGCAGTAGTAGCAGCAGTAGTAGTAGTACCGTACGCGACAAGTTTTAATAGTGGTAAACGCCACCCTCTCAGATTCGATTGGCGAAGCGTCGCGTAGGAGTCACCAAAAGTTCTTAGAATAGGGGGAGGGGGTGGGCTGTATTCTTGGTATTTTTTTTCCGGGTAAGTTAATTCAGGTTTTTATTGGATATATATTACGGGGGGGATCATAGTAAATAGGGACCAAATATTGTGACTAAAAACATGAAAACATGTACCCTCGGGTAGTTTTTTTTTTGTGTGTACCGTACGTCCTAATTTCTATGGTCCCCCGTCAAAGCATTAGTTCTGGATTTCCTTTTTATGCGTGGATGGTAACGTTGCAACAAGTTTCACAAAAAAAAAACGGATTTTATTTTTCTCCATCCCACCTATTGTCTTCGACTCCTTCAGCTTCCCGTCCCTTTCGTAACTTTGATCCGGGGCCACACAGCAGCCCCCTCCCGCGCTCATGGTCAAATGACGAAGGCAAGCAACGAATAAGAACGCCCCACACGGGCGGTTCTTAGCGGGACGCAGCTCACCCTCCATGCGACTCGCCCAATACCTCACGGCGTTTCGCGCGCTTGGTGCAAGCAATGTCTGCCTGGTTGGTGAAAACCCAATGGGCTCCGTCCCGGCATTGGAGGGATGCGAGGGTCTATGTTCATACGACTACGGCCGTGCACGACATGAGTGCACCCCTTCCCCCCTCCATGTTGACGCACAACTGCCTGGTAGGTGAAAAGCCGACATGCTTCGTCCCGGCATTGTAGGGATGCGAGGGTCTATGTTCTTACGACTACGGCCATGCATGAGAATGAAGTACCCCCCCCCCCCCATGAAGAGTGCATTTTACACTTAACTTCAGAAACTGTAACGGCTTCCGAAATTCTTAAATGCCTCCCCATAAATTCAATTCCCTGTAAACCTAATGTTCATCCTTTGTTTGTTAGTGCTTCCCGTCTTACTGTATATACCCACAAATAGACACACACTTCCTGAATTCTACAGCCTCAGATTGTGTCCCCCTCATACGGGATGTACATCCTACATGAAGACATATAAAACCCGTAAGTACGCGCGATCGAAGTATTGCACTCAACTAGCAAATATGAGTTTCGACGAAATGCTCGAGCTCACAGCTGTTGCGCTGTTGCTTTTTTAATTCTTGAAATATACTACGGATGCATGTGGAAAAAAAATCGAAACCAAGACATGCGCCGGGGGGGGGGTGTACTCATGTCGTGCATGGCTGTAGTGGTATGGCCGTAGACCCTCGCATCCCTCCAATGCCGGGACGGAGCATGTCGGGTTTTCACCAACCTAGGCAGACACTGATTGCTTGCAGCAAGCGTGAAGCGCCGTGGGAGTGTTGGGGGCGAGTCGCGTGAAGAGTGAACTGCATCCTTACTAAGAACCGCTTGTGACGCGGACTTGCATGTGGATGTGACAGCCTCCAGTGAATTGGTTTTCGTTTCTGGGGTTGCCACTTCCCCATCAACACAGGGGGATACTAAGACCAAGTTGAAAAAAAAAACGGTGTTCGTACATTCGTCCAGAAATCCACCCCCCGGTTTTTATAAAAATATACAAAAAACGTCAGCTATGAGCACTACCGATTGAGCGGTTGAAAATCGACTTGGCAAGCTGCGTGATACCGTTAGACACGCTCATTGGGCGTGCTTGTTCTATGTTTCATTTTACAATATGGTGTTTGTGAGTGAAATCGGCGATACAGTAGTTGGTGATGCCCACGGTTTTGTTTTTCATTGTTATTCTCGCCATCCTCAACAACTGTATAGCCATGAGCTTCAGCGGTGGTCACCTATAAGCACTCCGAAAGAACAAAGCCACGGAAAACAAACATAGCCCTAAACACGCACAAAGTCTATACAACTCCTTTCTGAACCTACTTCTGGGTTGACCTCTACGAATTGATCGTTATGAACTTTTATTTTTTATTTTTTGTGCGGTCGTTTCGTCTTTTTTTTATGGAGCACCCCCTGTATATATACCTGTGTAGTGCTGTTTTGTCTGGGCTATATACTGCTGTTGAAGCAGGGAAGACCGCTAAAAAAGATAAAAAGGCACAGAATTGAACAGGCCTCTGGAAGGGAAGAGAAGAGAAGACCAGGATTCTTTGTTTCTAGAGAGAGACAAGAATGAGAGCTGTCTGTACATATAATACATATGCTTGAAAGGGGCTATGTAAGATAACTTGCGAGAAACAGAGGTTTTACGTAAGATATTTTGTGTGAGAGAATATATAAGATAATGTATACGAGGGAGCTCAGGTAAGATAACTTGCTCGATATGATATTATGAAAGAGCTGTCTGTGTGACAGAGTGATGCACGAGAAACAGGGCGTGTGTGTGGGATGCAGAGAGATATGTGTGATGGCTGATTGCCGGCGGCAGCGGCGGCGGGAACGGCGGTGGGTGCGGTGGCAGGGGTGGCGGCCACGCAGGTCTGAAAATGTCACACATTGGAGTACATAATCGATTACCCACACCACGATCTAGATCTTTCAGGGCAGATATGTTCCTGATCTGTATGATCTGTGTGATCTGTATGATCTGTATGGTCTGTATGGTCTGTATGATCTGTATGATATGTATGGTCTGTATTATCTGTATGATCTGTGTGATCTGTATGGTCTTTATTTTTCTGTATGGTCTGTATGAGCTGTATGATCTGTATGATATGAATGATCTGTATGGTTTGTATGACATGTATGATCTGTATGGTCTGTATGATCTGTATGATCTGTATGATCTGTATGATCTGTATGATATATGATCTGTATGATCTGTATGATCTGTATGATCTGTATGATCTGTATGATCTGTATGATCTGTATGATATATATGATCTGTATGATATATATGATCTGTATGATCTGTATGATCTGTATGATCTGTATAATCTGTATGATCTATGGCTCATGTTGCCGGGTGGGAGCTGTACATTCTGCAGGACCTGGGACATGTTTCTTGGGTTGCATCTGCACTATACTCGTACATATCCTCTGCACAACATTTCATGACGGTAGGTCAGGATCTAAATGATCTGGATCTAGATCGTGATACATCTGTCGCACGTGCGAAATATTAGTTTTGAGAGAGAGAGAGATACATGAGAGCCGTAGATACGTACCTTTGCGAGAGACTATATGAGAGGTGTGCGGTGACAGAAAGGGACACGTGATACATTAAAAAAGAAGAAGAGCTGTACGTACGCACATGCGCGAGAAATTTGCAAGAGCTGTGTGGCGAGGGAGAGACACCTAAGGAAGACCCGCCTGTGTGTGGGACGCAGAGATATGTGAGAGCTGGTTGTCAGCGCAGTGGCGGTGGCGGCAGCGGCGGTGGAGGTTTGGAAATTCCAAACATCGGACAGATCATGTAAAGATCATGTACAGATCATGTACAGATCATGTACAGATCGTCGATTCCCACTTCATGATCTAGACATTTCAAGGAAGATATATCTCTTCCCTATTTTTAATGATCTAGGCTCAGATTTCCGCGTGGGAGCCGCCGCATAATCTGCGTGGCCTTCTAGCACATGTTTTCCCGGGTTGGATCTGTGCCATACATATAGATCCCGCACGACCAATAGTACCACAACGGGAGGAGAGGAACTAGATGATCAATGGATGATCTGTAGATAGATAGATCATGATCTGTCCCGGACGCGTGCTACGATAGAGGTGTAGGGTATACCTTTTTTTGGCTGAAACGTTTTCTGAATGACCTATTATAGTAAAGGTTCCTTCACCCATTCAGAACTGAAAAAAAACGTCCCACACTAATTCCAAGTAATTTGTCCCCAAATTCGTGGGACCAGTTCTTAAGGGGTTAACCCAAAAATCGTCGGAATTTCGTCCTTGAGTTGCAACATGTTTCGCTGTATACTTAGGGCTATGGTAATGTTCATCGAATACACAGCACTTTTGTTATTATCCTCAAAAACCAGTTTTTTGGGTGAGCTTACAGGGCTTCTCAAGTGATCACTCTCAGGAGAAAACATGGTGAACCTGTATGGAGGGCGCAAGGATTAAAAAAAAAAAAAAAACCTCTACCGTACCATGCGTCCCCGAGGGGGTGGAATAGTTGGACTAGTCCGAGAGCGAAGGGGGGGATACCTTACCCTACGGTAGAGGGTAACCGTGCACGGTACTATAACAGGATAGACTATAACCCTAACCCTAGCGGCAACCTTAACTCCAACCCCAATCCAATCAACCAATGGATGGAGTGCGGGGTCTCGAAAAGGGGCACGAACTGGGGGTTTCGTTGTTTATTTTTACGTTGGATCACTATGGTGAGCAGAAAAAAAACTAATGTGCCAAAATACAAAAGTCGCCCTAACTTGTTTTTTTTTGGCGGTCACCAAAGCTGGCGGCCGAGTAGATCATTTGTGCGGGGTGGAGAATCTTTGCTCCGCACAAGGGGAATTATCGTATCACGTAGTGTTAATATGGTAAGGCATCCGCGAGGCAGTTACATAGTAAAACCCATTGCTGTCTCCGGAAGTGGCCACACCAGAAATTAAATTAACTCATTGAAGCTGTCGTCCATATGCAAGTCCGCCTCAGAGGCGGTTCTTAGCAGGATGCAGCTCACCCTCCATGCGACTCGCCCAATACCTCACGGCGCTTCGCGCTTGGTGCAAGCACTGTCTGCCTGGTTGGTGAAAACCCAACGTGCTCCGTCCCGGCATTGTAGGGATGCGAGGGTCTATGGTCATACGACTACGGCCGTGCACGACATGAGTACCCCCCCCCC
>MEHQ01003188.1:5390-18236 GCA_008828725.1 Saccharina japonica | reverse complement strand
GTGGTGGTGGTAGGGGTCGGGGAGGCTACGGGAAGATTGGGCGGACGCGGGTGGCCCCGAGGCCGCAGTCCGCGGCCATGAAAAGGAGCGCGCCCATCGTGGTATCGACGAAGCAGAGGTATGCCGGAGTTTTGTTTTACAGGTTATGTTATGCTAATTCATTTTAAAAGAGTGTTACCTTGTTTTATTTCATTTTGTGTATTCTTTTTAGATTCATTTATTTTGGTATATTTAATGTGTTTTGTAACGGTTAGTAGACATACCTATCGTAGATCTCAGAACCTGCATGCATGGAAGGAGTGTATTATATTGTTTCCCCCCCGCGGATTGGTAGAACCTAAAGCTTAAGCTTACGTAGCTCATCACACTTTATTCGACACCATGGCTGAGTAAGGGCCACTGCTACTGCTGTGTACGATACGGAATGTGACCAACCCTTACCCTAACCCTGAAAAAAAAACGCGAACAAATGCCTCTGGCAAGCGTCTGAAACAACGAAGAGGTGATGAGACGTTTATGTTGTTTGCGGGCACTGTCAACCATGTTTGTCGAACCAACGCCGAACAGGAAAAAACAACAGTTCTAGGCTATTCAACGTTTTACAACCGGTGATACGAAGACATCCACGGTTTATGTGTGCCGGGGCTTGGGGTTTCCTAAAAATATCAGAGCCTTCTTTCTAATGTATTGCCGCGGCCTTCTTCACGAACGAGCCGCTAACGGCATCATCACGCGCAACCTGCAATTGATTTATCTTGTTTTGGTGCTTTGGCGGCAGCAGCAGCGGCGGCGGCAACAGCCAGCGAGATATAGTTGAGCGGGCTATGGCGAAGATCTTCCAGCAGAGACGGAGTTGGACGAGCGAGTTGGCTTCTTCGAGGGGCGACACCAAGAGGACGGTCGAAGGTGATATAGGTATAGTGGGGTGGCACGCGGCGCGGATAGGGGAGAGAGTCATGCCTGTACAGTGCGGTAGGGGAGAGAGTCATGTCTGTACTTTGCGGTAGGGGAGAGAGTCATGCCTGTACAGTGCGCTAGGGGAGAGAGTCATGCCTCTACAGTGCGGTAGGGTAGAGAGTCATGCCTCTATAGTGCGGTAGGGGAGAGAGAGTCATGCCTGTACAGTGCGGTAGGGGAGAGAGTCGTGCCTGTACAGTGCGGTAGGAGAGAGAGTCATGCCTGTACAGTGCGGTAAGGGAGAGATTCATGCCTCTATAGTGCGGTAGGGGAGAGAGTCATGCCTCTACAGTGCGGTAGGGGAGAGAGTTATGCCTTTACAGTGCGGTAGGGGAAAAAATCATGCCTTTACTGTGCGGTAGGGGAGATAGTTATGCCTCTACAGTGCGGTGTGGGGCGGGTGGGGGGGGGGGCTGTACTCATGTTTCATGCATGGCCATAGGCGTATGACCATAGACCTTCGCATCCCTATAATACCGGGACGGCGGGACGGAGCACGTCGGGTTTTCACCGACCAGGCAGGCATTGCTTGCACCAGGGGGGGTGTACTCATGTTTCATGCATGGTTGTAGTCGTATGCCCATAAACTCCTCGCAGACCTACAAATGTCGGGACGGAGCACGTCGGGTTTCCACCGACCCAGGCAGGCATTGATTTTGCTTGCTTGCACCAAGCGCGAAGCGAAACGTTAGGTGTCACAGGGAGGGTGAGGCTGCATCCCACCAAGAACCGCTTGTCAGACAGACTTATGGCACCTTGTGTGTTCACTGTCTTGCACATGGATGACAGCGTCGAATTCGTTATTGTTGGGCGGCGTACTCATTTGTTGCTTGCCTTAGTCAATTTACCATTGACCACCAGCACCCCGTTCGAGATGGGGCAAGTCATTGTTGGGGGCGGTTGTGGGGTGATGCTGCATTATTGTTGTTGCTATTGTTGTTTTTATATTGTTGTTGCCGTCGTTACTGCTGTTGTTGGTGCTGTCGGTGCTGTTGGTATGGTGAGTAGTTGTTGTTCCAGACGTTGTTGCTGCTGCTGGTGCTGTTGCTATCGAAAACAATTGTTGCGAAATGTTGCAGCATCAAGCTTCAGCTTTGATCATTCATAACAAATATTCCCAGAAATAAACAAATAAAACAAAGACCAAAGGGAAACATTTTGTTTTTTTATGACTAAAACAAAAATCCTCGTATATATATCCTATTGTAACAATTGTTGTTGCTATCGTTACTGTTGCTGCCAATGGTTTCTATTGTTGTCTAACCCACTTCTAAATTAGTGTCAAGGTGTGTTATCTTATCCCCCCGGGTGATATACGGTAACCCTATACTGGCATATGTAACCGTCCGAGGGGGTGTGTTATCTTAACCCCCGCGTGGTATGGTAAGCACTTCATGGGTCCCTACCAGGTCTTTAGCTGGGCCGGAGGTGGCGGTTGCGCACCCCGAGGGGGGTCTCCCGCGGAATGAACCCCGCTGGAAACCTCCCGAGGGCCGCCGGAGACCGCATAAGCGCCATCGGGGGCACCTTGTTTTGCGATATTTGTGTAAGATGTGCTCCCGAAAACCACTCCGTGTTAACAAGTTTGCCCGACAATCAAGTCAAGACACGCGCAATGTCCTGTATGCACAGATAACCAAGTCACAACACGCGCAATGCCATGTATACACAGATGACGAAATTAAAAACACGCGCAATGCCCTGCATGCACAGAACGAAAAATGTGCCGCCAAAATGTTTCGATTGCCGGTAGAAAAAAAGAGTCTCCCAAAAACTATTTTCGCCTGCGGCGAAGATAACAGGGGGAAACCTTATTTTTGCCTACGTACGGCGATATGCGTTTCGGCAAAAAACGCCTCCCACGTGTGCTGCGCTACCCCCGTGACTTATCGGAATCACGTTTGCCAGCGCCATAGCACAGCACCGTTTTTTTTCTTCCCATTTATTGTCTTCGCCCTTCGTTTCTCTCTCCCTCCTAGTCGTAGCTCAGACCAAGGGTTACATATCAGACTCTCCTCCCCCTTCTCCACTACGGTTCGTTGTCCTCATTTTTTTGTTGCGAGAGGACTTGAATCATTTCTTCCTTCGTCGACTCGAGTCGAACTGCGCCTACCCACACCAGGCGCTCTCAGCGGTTGATCCCTTTTACAAATAAAATAAGTACATCATTGTTAACCATGGTGAGATTTGAAGTCACACAATTGAAGGTACCACTACTGTACACCATCGGGGCGTATGCGAAGCCCTGATCCAAGGTATGATATCAACTATCAGCCCATCCGTTCTCTCTCTCTGTTGCGCACACGTAGAGAATAGCTCCTTCGATACTAAGCTCAGGCCACGCTCTCCCTCTATACGTAGATGAAACCGTGGACCCCAACAAGCAAAGCGCAGGCTATGACTACCTTGTATTTATGAACACGCGTGACTACCACCCCCCCCCATCCCAACCACCATTAGCTCAGGCCAGTCTTTTTCTCTCTCTCTCTCTCTCTCTCTCTCTCTCTCTCTCTCTCTCTCTCCCCCCCTCCCTCCCTCCCTCCCTCCCAGCAGACACGCGTTCCATTCGCGTTCCATCCTACCCACGAAAGCTCATTCCAAACCCAAATACCCTGACCACGCTCTCAATCTGTCTTTGATTCCTGTCTCTCTCTTTCTCTAAGGATGCACTTGACTTAGCCCTTCTCCCGCATCGCATACCCGGCACCCCCCTCATTTTCCGCAACGAACGCGCGTACACCCCACGCTCCTCTCGATTGAATTTGCAGCAGCAGCGGTAGCAGCAGCAGCAGCAGCAGCAGCCGGGAACGGCAAGGGAAAGCATGCCCGGCATCTTCGCCGGCCGCAATCCGCCAGAATTTCAGCGTCCTCCTTCACGACACCCCCGCCTACCACCACCACCGCCACCGCCGCCACGACCACCACCACCGCCCCGGCTTCCGACAACACCGCCGCTAAATCCGCAGCAGCTAACGCCGGTACTAGTAGATCACAGGATCCGCAGAAATCGCACAGCATAGGGCGGCATCATCGTCCACACTCTGCGCGCACCATATCGTCTCCATTCGTGACCACCACCGCCGCCACCACCACCACCACCTCCACCACCACCGCCACTGCCGCCACCACCGCCCCCGCCGCGGTCGCGGCCGCCCTCGCCACCATCACCAACACTATTGCCACCACCACCGCTGCCGCCGCCTACCCTACATCAGCAGCTACCGCCACCACAACCACCACCGCTGCTGCCACGGAACACTGTCCCGCTTCTTCGCCTAAGCCACACGCCGGACAGCGCCAGCGTTCGCGCCGCGAAACCCGTCCGCACTCCGCCCGCATCCCGGCATCCGCTCTCATGGAAACGGCGGCCGCGATATCGGCGGTCACCGCTACCGACCCTCAGGCGCCGCCGAAGCCCCACGTCGCGCGACACCGCCGGCCGCAGTCCGCCGGCTTTCCCGCGTCCAACTTGGTCGCGACGAGCTCCGCGATATCGGCTGCCGTTACCGCCGCGACCACCGGTAGACTACACGCTCAGGTGGCTCCCCAGCAATCGTATAATTGGGGCCTGGAGTCGCAGCCGGTAGGGTGTTCGGCTCCGGTTGCGGTGGTGGCGGCAGCGGCAGCCGCGGTGGAAGAGGCGGGGGTTGATGCGGTAGCAGCAGAATCCGCGACAGCAGCAGCAGCGGCGACAGCAGCAGCAGTAGCGGCGACAACAGCGGCTGCGTTGAATCGCGAAGCATTAGCAGGCGAGGCAGAGGCAGCAGCAGGAGCAACAGCAGCAGGAGCAACAGGAGGAGGAACAACAGCAGCAGCAGCAGCAGCAGCCATAGCAGCAGCAGCAGCAGCGAAAACGACGGTAACGGGTACCCGGACAACGTCAACGGCTCTGCCAACGGCTCTGCCAACGGCTATGCCAACGGCTACGCCAACGGCTATGCCAACGGAGAGTATGGCCACAACAGCATCAAAGACAACGGCTATGCCAACAACAACACCACCACCAACAACACCACCACCAACAGCCACACTTACCCCAACGCCAACGCCAGTCACGGCGGGAACAAACCGAGGGCGCTCGTACGCGCGCCTTTTTGCGGAAGGGAAGCACCCTACGGGGTTTCACCGACGAGTAGGCGTTGACTCCCTAGGCGAATTCAAGAAGGAGCACTACCGGAATCAGTCGGCTGGGGGGGGCGGGGCCGGGCTGGGGGACAGGGTGGCAGAGGAGGCGGGGGAAGAGGGGGGCGCGGGTAGAGGTGGCGCATGTGAGGCGATGGAGGCGGGCTATTTGAGTATCGGACGAACGAGGCGGAGCGAGAAGTAGCAGGAAAGGAGGTGGATGGGGAGGGGGCTCGGCAGAGGGGGGGAAGGGTGGAGCGGATGAGGGTGGTGGGGGCGGGGGAGGGTGGAGGAAGGAGGAGGAGGGGGAGACGTCTCCAAGCCTGGGAAGATCCCTCATAAGGTGTGTGCGTGTGAGAGACAAATAGCATAACGGGGCAAAAACAACAAGAACCCGATGAGTTATATAGCTTACAGGGGTTTGGTGGATATAGAGGCCAAAACAAACGACATACATAATGAGAGCGCGCGGTAGCACGAAGGGTTTAATCGCGCTGTGCGGCGCGTGGTTCGGTTTGTCGTATATATACTATCGGTGGTTGAACTGGCCCTTGAAGGGCGTGTAAATCCCCAAGCACGGCACCCCGGGGACCGCTTCGTATGCCCAACACGGTTATATACGGTAGCGGCACACCCGTTATTTCCGAGGCTCTTCACGCGATGAATTCTGAGTATACCTATTTCGAGAACCACTTTTTATAAAAAATATGTTGGAAGCGCAAGCCAGTACACGTTTAGATATCTTGGGCTAGGTATAGATAAGTAGATCACCTAATGAAGGATCTTGCAAAGACAGATGGGATTCCGAGCATATGTGTCCATCGTTGGGCATTATCGTCAGATGAGGAGCCTCCGCCGGGCAAAACTGTTTTGGGCCCAAACGTACCTCCTCCACCGCACTGTAGATGCATGCTACCGCACTGTAGAGGCATTCTACCGCACTGCAGAGGCATGTTCGTACCGCACTGTAGAGGCACGCTACCGCGCTGTAGAGGTATACTAACGCACTGTAGAGGCATACTACCGCACTGTACAGGTGTACTACCGCACTGTAGAGACATGCTACCGCACTGTAGAGGCATACTAACGTACTGTAGAGGCATGCTACCGCACTGCGTAGGCATTTTGCCGCACTGTAGAGGCATGGCTGTGACTGAAACTGTCGCCGCTTTTTGTTTTCGTCACTTTTTCCTGAAGATGCTATTTTAAAGGTAGGGGTGCACCTGACATTTTCTGAGGCATTCTCACTTGATCACCTCTATACCTCAACAAGGCCCTGCATGGTGCATGGCCTATATACGCATACGTAAAAAATCGTCTAAAACACAAATTGTGTTCACGCGATAAGGCATGCCTTACGAGGCGTGTGCCTTATTGGGTAGTTCCTCAGTGCCCTCAAGGAGCCCCGTCAGTCACAACCATTGTTCTACCAAAAAGTGTCACTGGGACCACTACTGTCACCTTTCCCTCTACAAGGATGAATATAACAATATATAAAAAAGGACTGTGCACGGGACAGATCAAACTTAGCGGGTCGGGTCGAGTCGAGTCGGTTCGGGTCAGGCCGACCTCGCCCGACCCGTGAGAGGGCTTGACCGGTGACTCCAGAGCTAACCGACCCGACTCGACCCACCCGACCCGACCCGTAAGGTTGGAAACTCTTCTGACCCGACCCGACCCGACCCGACCCGACCCGACCCGACCCGACCCGACCCGACCCGACCCGACCCGACCCGACCCGACCCGACCCGACCCGACCCGACCCGACCCGACCCGACCCGACCCGACCCGACCCGACCCGACCCGACCCGACCCGACCCGACCCGACCCGACCCGACCCGACTCGACCTGACCTGACCCGACCCGACCCGTAAGGTTGGAAACTCTTCTGACCCGACCCGACCCGACCCGACCCGACCCGACCCGACCCGACCCGACCCGACCCGACCCGACCCGACCCGACCCGACCCGACCCGACCCGACCCGACCCGACCCGACCCGACCCGACCCGACCCGACCCGACCCGACCCGACCCGACCCGACCCGACCCGACTCCGACCCGTGAGGTTACAAACGAATCCTGAACCGACCCGCGAGTCGGTTCATGACCCGTGAAGAGCCCTGAAAATAACCCCCCTTCCTCCTCCCTCTCTAGCAAAACCCGCGCGATGCATGCACTTTTCAGTCATTTTTCGCTTTTTTTTGCTAACCCGGGTATAATACGCCCCTTTGCTGCGGTTATCAGCAGATATACCCGATGGACACTCAGGCGACTGTGTCCACCGCCAACACGGGGTCGCTTACCCCTATCGGGGGCAGCAGCAGCGCCGAGGGCCGCGGGGGGGGGGACGGGCCTCGCGCGCCCCCGGCCCTCGAGCCTCTGACGAGAGCCTCGGCCGCTTGCTGCAACCCCCAGGTGAGTTGATTGTTTTTTGGTTTTTGACTCGGTACGTGATTGGTGGGGTGCGATGATTTGTCTTGTGGCACGTGATCGAAAGAAGGGGGGAGAAATAGGAAGAGCGGGGGGGCGTGAGGGGGGTATACTCATGTCGTGCACGGCCGTAGTCGTATGACCATAGACCCTCGCATCCCTACAATACCGGGACGGAGCATGTCGGGTTTTCACCGACCAGGCAGACATTGGTAGCACCAAGCGTGAAGCGCCGTGAGGTATAGGGCGAGTCGCATGGAGGGTGACCTGCATCCTGCTAAGAACCTCTTGTGAAGCAGACTTGCATATGGATGACAGCTTCAATGAGGGGAGGGGGGGGGGGGCGGTGTACTCATGTCGTGCACGGCCGTAGTCGTACCCTCACATCCTTACAATGCCGGGACGGAGCACGTTGGGTTTTCACCAACCAGGCAGACATGGCTTGCACCAAGGGGGAAGGGGGGACGTTTATTCAGAAAAGTGAACGGTTACGGCGCTAGAAGTTGTCGTCGTCGTCGTTGATATTTCGGGATAAAATAACGCTTTGTTCACCACAGAAGTACGGTGCGGTTTCCCTTTCTGTCTCTTTTCGTGGGTCCGGTTGCGTTTTTGCGTTACGGTTGGAGATACACGCTAAGGTAGAGGTTCCTCACTTCATGGAGCTCTATACTGATAGTAAGTCATTAGTACTAACAGCAGGTCAGTAGTACTATTGGTACGTCATTAGTACTAACAGTAAGTCATTAGTACTATTAGTAAGTCATTAACACTAATAGTAAGTCATTAGTACTAATCGTAAGTCATTAGTACTATTAGTAAGTCAATATGTTTTTTCGAGAAACAATAAAAGTGAAAACCAGTGAACAATCCAATGACCCCAGGGATACAACTAAATATCATTGCAAAAAAAAAAGAACGGCATTCCGACGAATTCCAAGTAATTCATCCCCAAAATCGTGGGACCGGTTCTTAACCCATTCAGAACTGAAAAACGTATCCCACACTAATTCCAAGTTCTTTATCCCCATAATCGTGGGACCGGTTCTTAAGGGGCGAAAAGAGTGTGACTAGTTTTGCCAAAAAACGGTACAGTACTCCTATCGTACCGTAGCACGCTTCTGGAGGGCAGGCAGCACTGTAACTGCAATCAATCCCTGCTGTGTATGGTGCCCGTTTCGCGTTGTTCAAGTTGTTGTGTTGGTAACTTTGGGAGGGCAGACAGCACGTAACTCCCACCACTGCCGTGTACCATATACAAGTTATACATTTATTAAAAACACCAGGTGTGCGATCGAGGATTTTGTCGAAACTCCTATTTGCAAGCTGAGCGTGATGCTTCGATCGCGCGTACTCACGGGCTATGCATACATGTCCTCATGCAGGATGTACCTCCCGTATGAGGAGAAGGCACACAATCTGACGCTGTAGAATTCAGGGAGCGTGTGCCTATATATATATACTCGAAGTACCTGGTACGAAGTATATATATCCTACCGTTTCACGTTTCGTTCACGCTTTTTATTTTGTGTGCGTGTGTGTGTCTTTTGTGTCTGCAGGAGCGCCTTTACCTTCGCAGGCTCATGCTGGACCTTCAGAGGAGCGCCCGTAGCAGCCTCGACTTCTATCGCCTGGGCAAGGTGGTCGGCCAGGGGTCATTTGCACAGGTGAGAAAAAAAGAACCAGACAAAAAAATATGCTCCACACACCTCTGACATATAAATAACGATCTATTGTAGATCATCTAGATCCTGAGATGCCGTTAAGATACACCTCTCACAATCCAAATAATCTAGATACTGACATGCCGTTAAGGTATAGATCACAATATAAATCATCTAGGTACTGACATGCCGTTCATATATATATCAAAATATAAATAATCTAGATCCTGACACGCCGCTAAGAGTTAGATCACGATCTAGAAAATCTAGATAATCTAGATCCCCACCTTCCGTTAAGATATACCCACCTTCTGGTAAGATATACCACTCCGGGCGTGAATATAACAACCGCTTGGTATTCGTATTAATGTACAAATGGTCCTTATATTCCCGCCCATAGTGGTATGAATATAACGGACATTTGCACAGGTGGGAAAGAGCACCAGACAAAAATAGCAATTGTTACGTCGGACAGATAGATCACGACCTAGATCATCTAAATCCTGAGACGCATGCTATGTACGATAGAGGTGATGCACCATGTTTTGCCTTCTGAGGGTGGTGACTTATTAAGGAGCTCTATACTAATAGTAAGCCACCCCAAAAACTGATTTTGGAGGGGGAAAAAAGCGCTATACGTATACCCGATAAAAATTTCCATGGCCTATTAAGCATAAAACGAAAAATATGTCGAAATAAAAATGGAATTCCGACAATTTTGGGTTATAACCCATTCAGAACTGAAAAAAACTTATCCCACACTAATTCCAAGTAGTTTGTCCCCAAAAGCGTGGGACCAGTTCTTAAGGAGTTAAGGAGCCCCCTTCGTTCCGAAAACGCTTCAGCCAAAAAAAGGTATACCATATACCTCTATCGTATCATACCACGCGTCCTAACCTGCCGTTAAGAAATAGACCAGGATCTACTGCAGATCACCTGGATCCTAACCAGCCGTTTAGATATAGATCGCGATCTAGACACTCTAGATCCCAACCTTCCGTTAATATATGTAGGTAGACCACGATCTAGATAATCTGCGGTAGATCCTGACGTGCCGTTAGAATGTATATCACGATCTAAGTAATCTAGATCCTAACCTTCCGTTAAGATATAGATATAGGTTGTGCAGGATCTGTACAAGTGTAGATCCAACCCAAGGAATAATGTCCTAGATCATGCAAATTGTCCGGCTTCCACCCGGAAACAGGAGCTAGGCCACACATACCAGGAACATATCTTCCCTGCGAGAGGGAGGGAGGGAGGGAGTTGTAGGGAGGGAGGGAGGCGTAGGGAGGAAGTTCCAAAGGTGGATAGGGCGACTGCCGAGGGAGGGGTAAGGAGGAAGGGGTAGGGAGAGAGGGGTAGGGAGAGAGGGGTAGGGAGGGAGGGGTAGGGAGGGAGGAGTAGGGAGGAGGGGGTAGGGAGGGAGTTCCAAACATGAATAGAGCGACGGTAAATGTCATACGTATGGGATATCTCGTTGTGGGTGGGAAAAACAGTCCGTTCCAAGTACGTACGTAGTGTGTTGTATTCTCGGCAAGAACTCGTCATGTACTACACCATGGTAAGATAATCCAGTACTATTTTATGGCTGGACGCATGCTGTCGTAGGAGTAGCACCTAAACATTGTGAGTCTCCTCTCGGGAGGTGGGCTCTATACCCCCCGCCCCCAGTGCTCCGTCTCGAAAGGGATGCGTAGTCAATGGTCTAACGACTGAGGCAAGCAACAAATGAGTACGCCCCCCCCCCCCCCCCCCCCCCCCCCCCCCACACCACCGGGTAGGGAGAGAGGGGTAGGGAGAGAGCCCCCCCCCCCCCCCCCCCCTCCCATTAACTCATTGAAGCTGCCATCCATATGCAAGTCCACGTCACAGGAGGACCTTAGTAGGATGCAGCCCACCCTTCATGCGACTCGCCGAACACCTCACGGCGCTTCGCGCTTGGTGTAAGCAATGTCTGCCTGGTCGGTGAAAACCCGACATGCAGCGTCCCGGCATTGTAGGGATGCGAGGGTCTATGGTCATACGACTACGGCCATGCATGGATACAAAGTACCCCCCCCCCCCCCCCCCCCCCCCCCCCCCCCCCCCCCCCCCCCCCCCTCCCCCCCCCCCCCCACCACCACCACCACCACCACTACCACCACCCCCAACGTATCATGGGTTGCTGCTTGCTGAACAACAGGTACGGGTGGCCTGGCACAAGCTGACGGGACACCGCGTGGCTGTGAAGACCTACGAAAAGGCCAAGATAAAGGTACCGACCGCACGACGGAAGATTATGCGGTATTATACACTAGGAATTTTCCTGGAATATTCCGAGGTACATTATAATCGGGATTTTCTTGGAATGTTCCGAGGTACTTTACGTAGAACATGACTTTTCCCGGGAATACTCCAAGGTACATATACTTCGTATTCATTTTATGTATGTGTAAGGAGTGTCTTCACCCAGCGGAACCATGCATACGTATTCGTTTTGCTCGTTGTTTTGGCTCGTTTTTTGACTGTATCCCTTACGTAGCTTGCCCGTCGGTGGCTGTCGTCCTTCCCCTCCTGTCATCATTTTCCAGACCCGGGGATTCACAGCAGGTTCTTGTGCATACGTTATACCATTATGTCCCATAACATATGTACCGACGCGTGCTACGGTAGAGGTAGCACTTTTTGGCTGAATCGTTTTCTGAACGATCGGGCTCCTTAACCCAAATTCGTCGTTTTTTCCTTTTTGTGACGAATAATGTTTCAGAGTATACTTCGGTCAGGATATTTCTCATCCGGCAGCACTTTTATTCCTCCAAAATCATTTTTTCGGTGAGGTATGACGCTCCTTATGTGAGAAGCTTAAAAAAAACATGGTGCACCTCTATCGTAGCATGTATCTACCGCTTGTAGAATAATATTTATTCCAATTGTTCCTTATATTATCGTCCATAGCGAGGTATGCCTCATCGATTATTACAGAGGCGTCTTTTCATTGCGACTCGCCTGAAATACCTCACGGCGCTTCTTCGCGCTTGGTGCAAGCAAGCACTCAATGAAAATCCAGACATGCTCCGTCGCGGCATTGTAGGGATGCGAAGGTCTATGGTCATACGACTACGACCATGCATGGATGTCGAGCACCCCCCCCAGCATGCCTGGTCGGTGAAAACCCGACATGCTCCGTCCCGGCATTGTAGGGATGCGAGGGTTCATGGTCATACGACTACGGCCATGCATGAACATAAAGTACACCCAGCTAGTGCTCCGTCTCGAAAGGGATGCGTGGTCAATGGTCAAATGGCTAAGGCAAGCAACAAATGAGTACCCCCCCCCCCCCCCCCCCCCCCCCCGCGCCCAGCAGCTTATACAACAAAATCTACTCTACTGTTGCAGCACGGCTCTTGTTCTGTTGTTCTGTTGTTCTGTTGACGAGGAAGCTAGTCTTTTGATTTTAAGGCGCAAAAGCTACCCCGTCTGCGGCAGCATGATGACACGGCTTCGACTCTCACGGCGGCGTCATTGTGTTTTTGTCGCAGGACGAGAACCAGTGGAAGCGGATATCTCAAGAGGTCAGGCTGATGGAGAAGCTCAACCACCCACGGGTCATTAGGCTCTTCGAAACGGTACGTCGGCCTTACCACGGTGGGGGTTGGGGGGGGGGGGGGGGGGGGGGGGGGGGGGTACTGATTT
>MEHQ01002983.1:124906-241669 GCA_008828725.1 Saccharina japonica | reverse complement strand
TTGGGGGGGGGGGGTTGCTTGACGCGCGGAGACGACACGGTCAAATGCGAATCAAACAAAATACCGGTATATTATGCTAGCCGGCAACGCCAAAGTAAATATTCGCGTGTCAAAACGGTTCAATCAATACAGCATTCTCGAAGCTTCGCCGGAGTAGTAGTAGTAGTAGTAGCAGCAGCAGCAGTAGCAGTAGTAGTACAGGAGGAGGAGGAGGAGGAGGAGGGGGAGGAGGAGGAAGAAGGGTGGTAGTAGTAGTTGTTGTAGCTGATAGGACCAACGGTACACACAAAAAACCTATCAGGTATATATTTGCCAATTTTGACTATTATAGCAATAGTTGGTAATATTTACTATGGTCCCCCGCAACAGTATTGGTACTATTATTAGTAGTAGTAGCAGTAGTAGAGTGAAGTTAAAACAACTACACCACTGGCGGTTGGGTATATATCCACAGACCTGTCGCTAAAAATTCGCGTAGCAGAAACCCTTCATAACTTAAAATATTATTTGTTTAAGGGGCCCCTTCGGGCAAATATTATAAGAGCACTGCAGCCGTGACAAACAATAAATCTGTGGCCGTGTAGACGCTACGGGCGGTCGAACTAGAGGTCCAGGTAGGTTCGCGTACTGTCAATAGTGCTCGGCGTTCTCGTCGAACACCTGAGTTAAAGATCAGCAGCTTGAGAAACTTCCATCTTTCAAATTCGTCTATATGGGTACCAGAGGTATGGTGAGTCGTTTTTGAGTAAGAGACACCTTTCGTGATGAAAAAGGCGTCGGATCTATCCAGCGGCTGACACAAAAATATTTTACCCATGACCCACGGTCTCAAAACCTGCCCCCGTGGGGTAGGCCCGAGCATTAGAACTGGAGAAACGTCGTTTTCAGTACGGAATCACAAAAGTTCAAAAATTACCAGAAACAGTACGCACCGCAACTGAAATAAAAAGTTTTTGTTGTGTGTTTTTTAAAGACTGCCGTGTTCTTACCCATTTTGCCCGAAGGGGCCCCTTAACTGTTGACTGGGTTCGCTGGGGAAATCCGGCGGTTGTCTTGTTTGGCACACAGGTTTCCGGACCCCCGGTGATCCGCCTCGAACGGGACGCGTGGTCAATGGTCAAATGATTAAGGTAAGCAACAAATGAGTACCCCCACCCCGGCATTGTAGGGGTGTGCAGGTGAAAAGCCAAGGTGCTCCGCCCAGGCATTGTAGGGATGCGAGGGTCCATGGTCATACGACTACTGCCGTGCACGACATGAGTATACCCCCCCCCACTCCGCACAACGTAGGCGCAAAACTATAATTGTGGGAACATTGAACACTCGTAGCGAACCGCGAGGGCGTCCCGAAATGAGACGCTGTCGACACCTCGTGGGGTTTGCTATAGATATATGCATTGTTCAATGTCGCCACAAGAAAAAAACGGATTTTCGGCCGTGCGGGCGAACCGCGGAGATTCGGTTTCAGTTCTACGACCTTTTTCCTATGTACCGAAACATAAGCACCGTTTTTATAAAATATTAGTGTACAAACGGTGCTTATATTTTGAGACCAAGTGGTACCTGGTAGGCATTTCGAGCAACGCGAGTTTCTAAGTTACGGTGTCACCAGAAACAACACAGCAGCAGTACGTATGTAACATGGTGATAGTAATTCGGGAGTCTATCCATCGTCTATAATACTACGCCCAGCAAGTTGACACAGGCGAAGTCGGTACGTAGCTCGATGCGAGAAATAGCGAAACTAAAGCGGGGAGGCACCGGCCTGCGCACATCGCCCGCGAAAGAGATAAGTACCAGCTGGCGTGCACGTGCCCGGCAGGGCGAACTTCCTCAGATTTCCCCTCATGAAAAGATGCTACGTACAAGTGATCCAATCAGGTAGACGTTTGTCACGAAACTGTGTGGGGTTGTTTTCCCGACTGTGGGATGTTGTCCGGCTTCTTTGGCGACCGGCGGCCACCACCCCGACCCGGAACTCTAACCCTACCCCTACCCCCTAATAACTCTAACCCTGACGCCTGGTGTGTTGGAACTCCGGTTTGAATCGTTGTGCTTGGAAAGGTGTTCACACCTCGTACATATCTGATAGACCATCTACAGATCAGGTAGAGCATTCCCACCTGCTGATCTAGACCTTTCGAGGCAGATCTATTCCCAATATTGTATTGTGTGCATGGTCTGTATGGTCTGTATGATCTGCATGATCTGTATGATCTGTATGATCTGTATGAACTGTATGATCTAGCTCATGTTGCCGGGTGGGAGCCGTATAATCTACATTATCTACTGCTGTACGCACATGTTAGCTGGGTTGACTCTGGACTATGCAGTTCCTGCACAACCTCTCACAACGGCAGCTGAGGATGATCTAGATCGTGAATGATCTAGATCGTCATCTACCTGTAGGTGATCTAGAGCATGATCTATCTGTAGATGATCTAGATCATAATCTATATGTAGATTATCTTGATCATGATCGACCTGTATATTATCTAGATCATGATAAATCTGTCCGGAGTGTGAAAGGTTCTAATACAGGGGACCATAGTAAACAGGACAAAATTTTGTTAGTAAAATAGGTAAATAGATAGGTTTTTGGTGTGTACCGTAGGTCCTATTTACTAGTGTTTACTACATTAGCCCACCCCGTAATAAACGATCTAGATCATCACGGTTGCTACGGTGGAGATGCACCAACCATTGTTTTTTCTGAGGGTCCTCACTTGAGGTGCTCCATACTATTAATAATAGCAAGTAATATATCCTAATAGCAAGTCAAAAATCGATTTTGGAGTAAAAATAATACGCTACCCGATGAGCAGTCCCACGGCCTGAGTATACAATAAAAACATACTCCCAGCACACAAGAATGAGTATACAACAACAAATTTTGGGTTAAGGAATGTCGGTATTCAGATAACGCCTCTGCCGTAAAGTGCTACTCTGTCGTAGCACGCGTCTCATGATCTATCTGTAGATCATCTATCTGTAGATCATATGTCTGTAGATCATCTGTCGGAGGCGTGAAAGGTTCTACAAGATGATCTAGAGCATGATCTACGCTAGATGGAAGAGTACACGGAAAGCAAAGAAAAAGAAAAGAAAAACAAATACCTGCACTCCTTTTCAAGGTAAGAATGTCTAATGTGATCATGATCATGCACAGGATGATGCACCAACAAGAAGAACAAAAAGTAGGACAGTTGCTTTTAGAATGACGTGTTTTACTCAACACGTGTCTGCAACATGGCCATACGACTACGGTCATGCACAACATGCGGCTATTGAGTAAACCCCCTGTCTGGAACGAAAGCGAAAAAGTTGCTTGTCGTTACTTTTATTCGACTACGCCTTGCTTGCCAAAGTTGCTTGTCGTTACTTTTATTCGACTACGCCTTGCTTGCCAGAACGCTACCAGATGAGGTTCATATACGGCAGTATCAACATAAAACAAAATGTGCGCAGTATTGGCAGAAGTGCTGTGATCTATTTTCACAACGTTTCGCACTAATACACAACAGCACAGCCCAGGCGAAACAGGGTCAAACAGTGCCCCCCCACCCCCCTAAGCCAAAGCCCTTTTACTCGTAGTTTACACAAAAACTATTCCGCACTAAAATGAAGCTGTGCTTCGACAAAACCGTGGGTCCTGCCTACGCCCCTCCCCATACATCAACCCTCGGCGACCCCGACCGAAAGAGTTGCCGCCGGTGCCCGACTTGGCGAGCGGGGGGCGTGGAGAGGCGCCCTCCCGGCGACGGCTACAGCTTACAATGAATCAGAGGGAAATACGCAGGGATGTTCACGAGTCGGGTGAAACTTCGCGGATCAGGTCGGGTCAGGTCTGGTGAGGGTGACCCGATCCGACCTGCGACAGTTTGAAAACCTCCCGAGCCGAGCCGAGCCGAGCCGAGCCGAGCCGAGTCTACCCGACCGACTCGATCCGAACAGACCGAACCGACCCGACCCGACCCGACCCGACCGCGACTCGAACCGACCCGACCCGAAACCCGACCCGACCCGACCCGGTCCGACCCGGTCCGACCCGACCAGACCCGACCCGACCCGACCCGACCCGCGACCGAACCGACCCGACCCGAAACCCGACCCGACCCGACCCGACCCCCAACCCGACCCGACCGACCCGCACCGCCGACCCGACCCGACCCGACCGAGGGCGCCGACCCGACCCGACTCCGACACCCGATCCGACCCGACCCGACCCGACCCGACCCGACCCGACCCGAGGCCGAGCCGAGCCGAGCCGAGCCGAGCCGAGCCGAGCCGGCTCGACCGGACTGGACCCGTGGGATTAAAAAAAACACCCTGACTGAACCCGTGGGTTGGGTCATGGCCTGTTCGAGCTGGAATAAAACGGTCGAAACAAAAATATGCCGAGAGTGATTTTAAAGCGCCGGGCACACGACTCAGACCACCATACATACGTACATACAGCCCGTCGGGGAACAGCATACATATAGGGGTGTCATGGATGGGAATACCCGGGTTTCAGCGCGATGACGTGCACGGCACGCGCGGCTGCACGGCACTATGTACTATACTTCGTGTGTGCTCGTACCACTATGTGCCCAATGTAAGTAATGTTTGTATTAAATATTTCGGGGGGAAATAGTAATCAGGATCAAATATTCTTAGCAAACAATCTGGAATATATAGGTTTTATTGTATGTGGTGGGTCCTGATTACTACTCGTATGGTGCGCCGTTGTAGCATGAATATAAACCATCCATACATTCCGGGCCAGACTACTGTAGGACATTTTCGTCAGGTTTAGTGGGCCACTCTAAAAACATGCACACCTCGTACCGATGGAAGTATAAGTATCACACCAAGCTTAAGCTTGCAAATAGAGTTTCGACAAATCAAAATCTCACAGCTGCGGGCTTTTTTTTTTTTTGTATCTGTACTCGTCCGGCGTGCTCATAGAATACCATATAGAGGACGGCTGACAAGAGCACGCCTGTCCCGTTGGTTTTGGTCGCAACGAATAACGTATTTGCAATTTCGACGCGAGTCGACGGGGGTAGAAAGGGCTGAAGTCTTCTCGCGATAAACAACCCAAGGGACGAACGGGCCGTAAATGGTGGGCAGGTGGGAGAAGAGCTTGCTATATCTGTGACTACAGAAGGGCGAAGATAATACCGTAAACAGGATGCAAACATTATATTTAATGGAAATAAATATATGTACGGGTCCGAAAGGGGATAGGTAAGGCGCGCCCGCTTTTTGCCTCATAAGGGTGGCACCTAATTTTTCGGAGGCTTCTCACTGGATTATAGTATAGGACCTCTATGCAAGCCGTAGCACCCAAAAACCGAGCTTGGCGAAAAAAAAGAAAGCTAACCTAACCTGACAAATACATTTCTATAGGTCAGGGACCTTCTCATCGAGGCCATTAATTTTCAACTTTTCCAAAACTGTTTTCGCGCCAAATATTGGAATGCGAAGCCCATAAATGTCCTTCCCTCTGTAAAATTTCCAACTTTGGAAATATTTCCTGTTTTTCCTGCTTTTCTTGCTTTCTTGGAAAAAAACAATGGAAATGTAGGGGGGAAAATGCGCGACAGGAGCGGTTCCTAGGCACCTATTTGTTGTTGAGGTTGCGTATGAAATAACTTATCGAATCCAAGGATACAAAGGTTGGGTACGTAGGTACTCAGTTTCAATGGTTGATGGGCTTCGTCAATGGCAGATGTTGTCCATACTTTGGGGTCGAAAGGGCAATCCCTCTCTTAAGTCGTACCATCTCTCTTTTATTCTGATAACGGAGAACGAACGGGGCAGCGCTTGCTTAAGAGCTACGTATTGGTTAAAGATAAGTACTGGTTTCAAGATGTGTAAAAAGGCATCGCACAGGTATGACACAGTATATTTCCACACAATTATTTTCCACAACATCCATTCCGGTTCAAGATAAAGTTGGGGGGTACAAGAGGTTAAACAGGTCTGACACACACCCCTCTCTTAAACCGTGGACCCCACTTTACGAGCAAGAAAACCCCGCTGAAAAATATGTAACCCCCACCCCGTAATCTGGTCATGTATGTATCACGGGCGATCGAAGCATCACACACAGCTTCGTAACAAAGATGATTATTGTTTCGGCATTGTTTTTCCACCTCACAGCTGAGGTGTCTTTTTTTTCTTTTTACGTTTACAAAAACAACTTAAGTTTCTCCGCAATGACAAAACCCTTCACACATGCATAGTAGGGCAGATCGTTCAGACCATTCCTACTTCATGATCTATAAGCAGTATAAGCAGCAGACCTTTCAGGGCAGATAGATTTCCGGCCTGTATGATCTGGCTCATGTTTCCGGGTGGGAGCCGTATAACCTGCGTGATCGCGAGCGCGTTTCATTGGTTGGATCTGTACTAAGAATGCACATCCCGCGCAACAAACTCACAACGGCAGGTTAGGATCTAGATGATCTACAGATGATCTAAAAATGATCTATCTGTAGATCATCTATCTGTAGAGCATCTATGCTAGGTGTGAAAACGTTGGGCGCACATAATTTGTCTTCACTTTAAACCGTTCTTTCTACCCAACCACATCAGTACACCCAGTGCCCGTCCTGATCCTTGATCCCAGAGAGATAACTAATTGTGTGGTCACAGACTGTTGAGGCAAACAAAAAGACAAGAACAAATGTTTCGCAACTGAATTGAAGGGAAGCGAAAGTTAAATGCCAACGTACCGGGTACGAGAACACAACAAAACAAGCCAGACCAGATAAAAACGAAGAACAAAAAAAGATAATAAAACATGAATAATTATGAAACGGCACACAATGCAAATTACGCAAGAATACCAAGAAAGGCTGCAAGAATAACAGCACACGTGCTCAATAGGAACATAGGAACGGATGCACATAAACCTAAATACCGGCAAGACTCAACTTCCAACTGTTTTGCCCCAAGAACGGAGGCGCAGCCCTTTAGGAGCCAAGACACTCATAGTTTTGGCTAGGCCGAAATTGCTTTGTGGGGACATGGGCCGTGAGGCAAAAAAGGGGACCATGAGACAGGCGGAGGTTCTCCGCCTGGCTGCTGAGATCAGGGGTTGACTCTGTGAGCCTTTAGATTCACCCGTATACCAGACTACTGTAGTTCCACATGTGTTTTATTATTTTTTATTTTTTTATAACCCAACCAAATTGGACTATTGCAAACACCCTACCCATAATGGTCATAACAAACACACCTCTCTTCATCATCGGGGCGCATCTGCCACATCTCCCACCACAGCCAGGTGCCCCCGGCCAGCTCCGCTCCCGGTCTCATGACGATCGCTCCACGCGGCTTCTCCTCCAGCTCCCTCTTCATCGTCACCGAACCGTCCCCTTTTTCTCGCTTAAACCAGAAAACATGCAGTAGCATACAGCAATGCGCGGGGAGAACATGTGAGAGCGAGAGGGAGCTGGGGAACGTTAGTGCGAGTAAAATAAATGGGATAAAAAAAATGAATGCCACGGTAGAGGTGCACCATGTTAATAAGCTTTAGCCTTCTGAGGGTGGTGACCTTGAGGAGCTCTCTGTACCTCACGCGAAAACTGATTTTGGAGGGAATTAAAAAGTGCTACAGCAGTACCCGATGAAGAACTCCATGGCCTACAGTAAGTACAAAATGAAAAATATTGGAACACAAGAATTGTTATATTCCGACGATTTTGGGTTAAGGAGCTTTTACTAGATCATTCAGAAAACGGATTCAGCCAAAAAAAGGTATACCTTTACCTCTATCGTAGCAAGTGTCGAAAAACAAAACAGACCACTTTCGGCAGGCCTTTCCCCCATCGGAAATGTCGACACCAGTCGCGGACGTCGCGGACAAGCTATGGCAAACCACATAAAGTAGCAGTGATGGAAAAAGGAGAAATGCCCCTAACTCTCTTTTGCTGTACGAAGTGTATTCTTGCGGGGGAGCAATGCCTGCCTTACAGGGGCGGCGGCTTAGTTTCTCTGAGCTTCCCTCACATGAATGAGAAGGAGTTGAATATCTCACCCTACTCTTGACTTCGGACAAGCTTTTGTTCGGCACGACCCGACCAAGATTTGATGATACCACTCTGTCCCGAACTATAAGCACATTTTTTAGATTGATATTCACTATAAAAGGTGCTTATATTTCAGGACAGAGTGGTACTGATTACACTATACCTGGTAGGAGCTAGCCCTGAAACAAAAGTACGGCCAAAGTTATCATTATATATATATACGAGTAACCGGTAGTTGCTCACTTGAGAAGCTCAACCGGTCCCAGTGACAAACATATGCCTCAGAAGGCAAAACACTAATTATTGCCTCAGAAGGCATACACTAAATATTGCCTCAGAAGGCGAAAACTAACTATTGCCTCAGAAGGCAAAAACGAAATATTGCCTCAGAAGGCTAACACTAACTGAAAACCCCTTTATGGTATACCGTCGGGTGAGTCGATACATCTGCCCGAATATACGTATAGATTATGTCTTTTCCTAACCAGGGGCCAGGGGGCTCTCTTTTCGGTCCGTTCCACGCAACGGTCTACTGACTCCACAACCAAAAAATAAATAAAACAAAGGAAGAATATTAAAATAATAATATGTAGTGTTTGCGGCGCACCGGCACTGGTCCCTCGAATCACCGACACATGGGGTTCGCAACGAGCCCAAAACCTGACTGGCAGCCGTTGCGATCAGCGGTCAAGGAGCTCCCCACACTAAGAACAGTATAATCACATGAGCACTTTCTTGGGACCCCCTTGATAGCTTTGGTGGTTATGCGATAACTTCGGTGATTATGTGATAACTTTGGCGATTACGTGATAAATTTGGTGTCTACGACCAGCGTGAGCGCCCAGCAGTAGTACGGGCAGGACCGTGCTGCGTCCGTGCCCTACGTCTCCTTGCATTGCAACGACTGTAAGTAACCCAAACACTAATTTCTATCGTTCTCTAAGTCACGAAGTGGTCGTCGCTGAATCCCTTTATAAGTGCGCCTAAAAGTACTCGTTGGTGATAAAAAACTTGAGCTTAGGCCGACTCTTATGGGATCGGAATCCAAAAATGATTTTTCAACATCTTCGCAGACTTTTTCGCTCGGGGACGCTAAAAAATGTCCCCTATTATCTCAACGAGCCCTTGGTCATTTTTCGAGAGGGATCTAGTGATATTGGCCGATTTAGCAGGCTCGAATTTCCAATGGATGGCCAACTCAGGCTAATTGGCCCTGTTTCGATTTTTTTATCGAAACCGGGTAAAAAATACGAAACAGGCGGCCTGTTTCGATTTTTTTATCGAAACAGGGTGAAAACATCGAAACAGGGTCAGTTGGCCATCCGTTGGAATTTCGAGCCTGCAAAATCGGCCAATACCACTAGATTCCTCTCGAAAATTGACCAATGGCTCGTTGAGATAGTAGGGGACGTTTTTTAGCGTCCCCGGGAGAAAAAGCCTGCGAAGGTGTTGAAAATTCCTGTTTTGGATTCCGATCCCATAAGAGTCGGCCTTAGAGTTGGTTCACTTTTGCAAGAGTAAAAGGGTTTCAAGTCCAAAAGAGGCTTCGGCAGGTTCTTTGACGGGTTCCTTGACGTCCTTGACGGGGTAAGCCTAGACAGTCAACTGACATCGTTGTTTTATGGGACACACAAAATCAGCGGTCGCCCACCCCCGCACATTATAGCCCCGAACTCAGCAGGGGCTCGTGGCCAGCATCGCTGCACACCCTGCTAGATAGGTGGACATATCTACAATTTGCAAGAGCATTGCCTCCCTTACCTGTAGAACACCGTCCCTCCTTAACGCCTTAAGCACCGCCCCCGCCTGTTTAGGGACAAAACACTTGGAAATATGTGTGGGATATTGTTTATAGGGGCAAGAAGGGTTAACGCCGCCCAGGTCTGTACCAGACTCTTCCGCGAACCAGGAGTGTAAGTGCTGCTTCCCCGACTCAAAACCATCCAACAGTTTTATTGTCCCAACTTGCTAGAAAAGACAAAACCTGCGCAGCTGCTCGTGCTCTCGGCAAGTCGGAACCATCGTCATCGAGATGATCGCACGTTGCTGGCACCGCTCGTGGTACCCTTCCAGCTGTCGGGACGATTTCCGAAACAAACGGCCTCCCACTCTACCTCCTCAGACTCTTATTTTGCTTAAGTACAAGTTCCCATACTACGGCCCGCTTATCTCTGTGTGGAATGATCGGGTACTGCTTAAGTCTCTGATCGCCAGGGCGAGAAAGGCAGTCGTCGGTGAGTGTATGGGACGGGAACGGCAGCTCTAGTCCAGCGTGCACTGGCCATTTCGCGCAATCCGGTCTCCATCATGCGTGCATACTGCTTGGCGGTGTGCGGGGGTATCGAGAGGGGCACGGTACTCGAAGAGTGTCTCCCTCGTCAAAACTACCTTCCGGGACATTTCTCCTGCTGGGGAAGCCATTTTCGTCCGTATATGCATATACTCCATAGAGGAAAATGTAAGGACCGTTGGGTTATTGATATCAATAACTTAACGGTCCTTACATTTCCGTCTTGAGAGCGATAGACCAGAGGACGGAAATCCCAGGGGAAACATGGCGGGCAGGTCATCTTGAAGAGGAAGCCACCCTCGAAAGTACAACAACAGTGCCCCTCCCGAATCCTCACTCACGGCAACCTCACGGCAACAGCAAAGCAGGTCGCTCAAACGACCAAGACCGGAACGCGCGGATGCCCGGTGCACACTAGAGATGAGGGGCAGGAAGCTGCCAGCGAAACACTGGACGACAGCATCGTAACCTTTTTTCACCTCGGGCAGATGTACGGTAGATCACGACCTATCTATCTGTATACAGCAGTAGATCATCTACAGATCATGTACAGATCATGTAGATTATCTCGCCTGCCGTTGCGAGAGGTTGTGCAGGATCTGATCATGATCTGTACAGTACAGGTCAGACCCAGGAATCATGCGCTAGATCGTGCGGATTATTCTGCTCCCGCCGAGGAACATGGGCTAGATCATGCAGCTCATACAGATCGGGGATGTATGTATCTGCCCTGGAAGATCTAAATCATTAAGTGAGAAGATCTATATGACCTTTATGATCTGCATGATCTGTCCGAGGTGTGGATTTTTCTCTGTAAAAATAAAAAATGAAAAATGTTTTTCACACAGGCGATGAGAGCGGGACAATACTTGGGGAGAGCAGCGCACCAGCTGGGATAAGTGCAGGCGGTTGCTTGGAATTCGTACTGCAACGAGATTGTTGATATTGAGACTGGGGAAGTAGAGCGGGAGGTGGGAGGCAGTTCATCGGAAATCGTCCCGACAGCTGGAGGGGCACCACGACGAGCAGTGCAAGCAACGCGCGAACACCGTGCTGGGCTGACGATGCTTCCCATTCGCCGCGAGCACGAGACACAAGAGCTAAATGCACAGGGTTTCGTTTCACAGCAACATGTTGTAGCAGGAAAACTAGTTAATAGTTGTTGCAGGTCGACAGTCGGGGACGCAGTACCTGACCTACACTCCAGCTCTTCGTACGCGTATAAGGCGTGCGGTACAGGCCTCGGCTGCGTGCGTAGTTGGAGGTGGAGGTGGTGGTGGTGGAGACATCTTGAACAGTACCACTCTGTCCAGAAATATAAGGACTATTTGGATTTAAGTTTGGTACGAAAAATACCCTTATATTTATGAACAGAGTGGTAGGCAGTTCGTACGAAGTGATGGGGAGGTGACGATCTGTATACGCTGGTATGTTGTACCTGTTTCATATCAGGCGTCTATACACTGCTCTTGTCGTCAGCGTTACGCAGCGTTGGTATGAAGTGCCGAGGTAATTGTGGGGGTTGATGGGACTATCGACCACGGTTATAGAAAGGCTGCGGAACGAGCTGCTCAGGGTTGGGTAGACACCTTCTGCAGTAAAACTCTGCTGCACCTGTCACGTGCATGTCAGGTACAGTACAGGACACCTAATAAGAAACAGGAAATCTGGTTCAGACTGGATTTCTTATTTGAGAGAGGGTGATTTATACACGATTTTCGAGATAACGACTCCCAAATTTCTTATTTTATTCTAGATATCAGCCTGGCTTTCTTATTAGCCTGTTTCTTATTAGGTGTCCTGTACTTAATGTGAACACAACACAAACTGCTGTACATCACATTCTGGTACCTGGCACGTACCAGAGATGTACGAAGCTCAACGGTGTCTCGCTGTACGTGCATACCAGGTGCAGCACTACCTAGCACCTGGCCCCGACCAGGTACAAGGTTGTATGTATGAAGCTCAACGGCATCTAAACACTCATCACTGGGTACATCTGGAGGGGATCGGAAGATCGGAAGCGTGGTCATTCGGAGACAGGATCATTGAGGCAATTGATTGCCGGGGGGGGGGGTAGAATTTTCAAGAGATGGTTGAGAGTGTCGAAGTTTCGGCGAGCATTATCGGGGCAAGTGCCGGATGCTATCGACCTCAATTTGGCTCAGGCAGCGACAGCAGCTAGTGGTATAACTATGACGACCAAGTGCAGCAACCAAGCGACGCACCTTCGCCAGGCAGGACCCAGGGAAGCAAGCCACGCCAGCAGTGAACTTCAAACTTCAACTAAAAATGTTCCAGCTTTCACAACCCCTCTTATTCTTTACGAAACCCTATGATCAGAAATGAACGGATATTTTTTCCGCCTCCGCGATTATCGCCGTGCGTTAGCCTGTGGACTTGAAGGTTGGTGAGTGCGTGATGCCGAGTTGGTTAGCTAGTGTCGAATGTACAGGGTATGGTGACCTGGACACACCATGGTTTTATCACGCAGCCCATGTGGCCTGCTGCCTCGAGCGAGCGGGCCTACATTTATTTCTCAACAGCAAGCAGTTCGGCCACCCTAAAAACCAGCTGCTAAAAACCAAGCCTCTCGTGCCATGCTGGCATGACATCTCGCGCTCGTCTTCACCCACTGCCCCGCGGGGCCTGAGACCCCGGGGCCTGAGGCCCCATCTCCCTGCTTCCTCGTGCCATCTGCGTGGGAACCATGTCCGTGTGCAGTAGCGTGTGTTTGATTATAGCTCCACTGCTGCTGCGAGGTTCTTCGATGTCCGTGCATGTTGATGACGGCTTGTGCGAATGATCCGAGAAAAAGAACATACCACCATGTCCGATAATGTAAGGGTCGTTTATATATTTATATTGAAATTAAATGGTGCTTACATTTGCGGTCATACTTGGTCTCTACGTGAGAAATGTCAAGTCTGCAGTCACATGACAGCAGACACTTTTTTCCGAGCATGCTGCTGTGCTGCTCGTATATACCGACATACAGGACCCTACTCATACCAGGATGCAGCAGTACGGTTTCATGCCTCCAGCACACGGAGCTCATGCGCTGAGTCTTCCCTTCATATGGTGTCGTAGGGACATGCAAGCTCTGTGGTGGCAAGCTATGCGAGGGGGTAAATATTACGCATCGCACGTTATGTAGAAAAGAAATAAATCCGAAGCCGCCAGAAAACATACTCGTACACGTACTGCTGTACCCGTGGCCCGTTGGCCCTGTTCCGTGTGCCATCTTGCTTCTTTCTTGTGTCGGTCGCTTCAGCAGGAGAAAAGAAAGAAAGGAAAGGAACAGAAAGAAAGGGATAATAAAGGGAAGAAAGTGAAGGAAAAGGAAAGGAACGGAAAGGGAAAAGGAAATATCGAAGAAAAAATACGTGTATGCTGTCATTCTGGTTGTAAATATAATCCCCGTCTGAACTCTGAAATAAAGACAAAACGATCATTATATCATCGGCCACAGCAGTGCTACCTGGCAGAAGAAAAAAGACAAGACATCCAGAAAAGTATCAGGGACTCGGCAGCAGCTTGTCCCACTGCTGCTGATACAGCAGTAGTATTCAAGAGTCCAAACACCTGTGAAGCACTCCATGCCCCACACGGTACAGTCGCCAGCTGCACTCCTACTGCTATTGCTGCTGCTACTACCTATACTGCTCTCGCTGCTCGTACCGATGTTTTGGTGCTGCTGTTGTACGGGTTCTTCTGCCTCTGCGTCTGGATACGAGACACCACCAGGTATGCAAAAAAACAGCACCTGGGGCCTGCTACTACTGTACGTATTCATAGTATATGCGGGATGTGTAACTCAACATGTACCCAGAGGTAGGATACAGCACGGAAAATACTACAAAATGCATGTATGGTATGCGCACTATCTCACTACGAGTAGTGTATACCTGGTACATTTCTGTGCATGCCTCGGATATCTATGAATAGTGGCTCGATAAGGGCGTAAGAGCGAGACGAAGCAAGACCGCCGAAGAGCGGCCGGCGCGTCTATTCAAAACAAAAGTGCAGTCAATGCTCAGAACATCATTCGTAACAGGGGGAGGTACACGAGGAGAATATCTATACAGCCTCAGGTAGCCGGTAGACTGTACCACGAGGAAAACTAATAAAACGTATTATCAATAATCAAAGGCCGTATAACCTGTACCAGATGTATGCATATCGACAAGACAGCATTCGCATGTGTATGTGTGATATGATTGGTAGCAAGCTTTTCATCTTCAATATTGAACTTGCCGCCGATGGTATCCTATGAAACATGTTTTTTTTAATAATATTCTGCTTACAACTTTTACTTTTGCATGGTCCCCTCCTATCTCCGACACAGGCAGCGGTGTGCTTGCTATCTCGCATACACCTGCTACGACTGTTTTTTTTATGCCGCCCCTTGCCTTTAGCTCTTTCCCTTTCCCGCCACTGTGCAGCACCGTACAGGACATGATCAACTTGTAATATACAAACAGTAAAAGACAGGTGCACTTGGGGTGTGCAGCAGCATAGTGCTCAGATTTTCATGCCACGTATACGTGATATTTATAAAAATTAAAGTCTTCCCGTTAGGGCTACCATCTCCCTCTTACCCCCTCCCCCCACCCAGTAGGAACGGCGCTCCGTCTCGAAAAGGATGCGTGGTCAATTTGTCGATATAAGTAAGAACGGGCGCTCCGTCTCGAAAAGGATGCGTGGTCAATTTGTCGATATAAGTAAGAACGGGCGCTCCGTCTCGAAAAGGATGCGTGGCCAATGGTCCAATGGTTAAGGCAAGCATCAAATGAGTACGCTCCGCCGCCCCCCCGTACCAAGTGTACTATACTCCACGCAGGCAGCAGTGTGTGCAGTGTGACTATCGTATACTCTGATGTCGCGTCGCCACCCTTCGTGTCCAGAATTATGACAACCACGCCCGGTTTCCATCTGCTCCTTCGCATAGCACTGCATCGCGCAACGTCGCCTAGCATCGCCTAGCATCGCAGAGCATCGCGTCTCAGAGCATCGCGTCGCATGGCACCGCGAAGCACCGCCTCGCATCGCGTAGCATCGCGTAGCATCGCCTCGCAGATAATCTTGTATCATCGCACAGCACCGCATAGCACCGCATAGCACCGCATAGCACCGCATAACATCGTACGTGATATCCCTACCTACCGGGGTATCTTGTACGATTGCAAACTTTCCATTGGCGGGGAGCTCTAAGCAGTTAAAAGTAAGCCACACAACAACGAACATAGAGGAAGGTAGCCCTAATCTCCAATCTCACGGGTGGGCATCTAAACCACTTGTTGGGTATATACCACGCATCGGATCGAAAGGTATCGGGTGGTCCCTCTGTGGAGGAGGAGCAAACTAATAGTCAGTCAAAAATAGTTCCACCGCCCAGGCAGATCATCGGTCCCCACTTTATCGTTCAGATCTGTCGGGGCAGGTGTATCCCTGATGTGCATGATTTATCGCTCATGTCGCAGGGAAGGAGCCGTATACAATCTGCATGATCAACAGTAGGACATTTTTCCCGGGTTGGATCTGTACTAAACGGATCCTGCACACCGTATATATGATAACGGCAGGTTGGGACCTAGATCATCTAGATCATCTAGATCATTTAGATCATCTAGATCATCTAGATCATCTAGTCTAGATATCTTTATCGTGATCTGTATGATCCTTGGAACCTTGTGGTGGCTAAGGAAGGTGCCTCCGACTTTCCCCCGCCGTCTATGACACAGTAGTCACCCACAACACAGCCGCTGTATACAGTACTAGTGTATGAATATCCTCTAATCCGGCACCAAGGAGAAACGTTTCGGCAGATCACCTGGTGGCTCAGATAGTACCAGGGTTATTCACGGATCATGGCCCGACCCGCGCGTCGGGTCAGGAGCGCTTCGGCAGACTCGATGTTGACGTCCTACCCACACCAAAACGAGACTACTGTAGGGCTACTTGCATCCACTTGGATCGCGCTTGACCGAAGATGCTGACTAGCGCATGCCACGACACCTATATATTTGATTTGGCCCCCAAACATTTCTGACTGTCTTTTACTGAATATCCCATCGCCCAGACCCAGCAGAGATGTGTAAGAGTAAGAGCTACCTGGTACCCGGTACCACTTTGCCCCGAAATGGAAGGAGCATTTGTTAGGGCTGGGCAGGGGTTGACTCAGTCAGTAGCGATTGCACTGCCGTCAACACCATTGCAGCTTGTATACTGTCTGTGCTCTCTCCTCCCGACACGCAAGTTATACGGTCAGTAACTTACTACCTCCAGTACATACTGGGCCAGTTTCCAGCCCTATCATGTGCACATATTATTATATAGTGCCTTTAAACGGTTCTCATATTTCGGGACATAGTGCTAGCTCGTCTACAGTACCGTTGCTGTCGCATATATGGATTCGATTGATCTGCCCCGAAATGGTCTAGCTCCAAGCATCATAGGCTGGCGGTCCGAAGTGTGCCGCCTCGAAGCAACGGATGGAAACCGACAAGCAGCGGAGGCTCGTGCGTGGGCACCACGAGTAGTTGGTTGGCCCGTCCAGCCATCCCTTCACTAGATCCAGCCCTCGTACCGTCCAGAGGCTGTCCCTTGTATCGCCCGGCGTTTGGTGCAGGTAGGTATACCTCGAGTACTTAAAAGGCCATCTGAGCTTCCTGGTGCGATTGTCTTTAGTGCTTACATCGCTGTTCGCGCTCTGGGGGACACCTGGAGTACTTGAAAGGCCGTCTGGGTGATCCTGGCGCTGTATCTCCGATGCTGCTTCTTTATCGACGTTCGCGTTGCGGTGCTGCACCACGCCGACTCCGAACTCAGTACCTCGAGTGCTCAAGATATCCTCTGGGTGATCTCGGCGCTATAGTCGTATTCGTTTTTTATTTGTTTCTACGTTTGGAAGCCTGCTGTGATAGGGCGTGCCTGTTGGGTAGATTTTTTCGGATAAACAATGGTCGTGGCTGACGGCGTTCCTCAGCTGAGGAGCTACCCAATAAGGCGTATGCTTTGTAAGGCATATCTTATCGCGTGTTTCGTCAATAAGGCATGCCTTATTATACCTAGCCTTTGGGATTGCTCATCGCGGTTGAACTGCCATTTTATTTCTCAAAAGCCAGGTTTTAGGTGAGATACTATCAGTCTAAATATCCTATACTATAACCAAGTGATTATCAGAACGTATGGGCGCACCCCCATCGTAACCTACCCTTTCGCCTTTGTGGTTCTGTGCCACGCTGGCTGATAAGCCACACCCCAACCGTCTGACCACCCACTCCCTTTTCGCGTGACAAAACCCTTGCGTTGAACGACAGCCGACCAAGTAGAAGAGGAAATACTGGTACCCAGGGCAGGTGTCTTGACTCACGCACCAGACGAATTCGAGATGTTGAGCGAGCGTCAAATTGAGGTAAGCTTACTGTAGTCAACGACCAGCTTACAGTGATGGAGACAACGGCTATACATCGGCTCTACTCGAGAGAAACGACTCAACGGTTAGACTATATAGATGGAGTCAACAGATAGGAATTGGCTTGAGAGATGGAGCGAACGTCTAGGCTATAAGTGTATTGTGAACAGGGTCAACGCCTAGACTATGGAGAACCGCTGGGCTACGGATATGTAGTCAACGGGTAGGTAGGCAGATGCTTCAGTATAAGTTAGAAAGAGACAGTCAGCAGCTAGGCTATAGAGATGGAGTCAACGGCTAGACTAAAAATGTATAGGCAACGGCTAGCATGAAAGCACAGAGTGAACGGCCAGGCTGTAAATATAACCAACGGCTAGGCTAAAGATATCGAGTCAACGGCTACGTTAAAGAGATTGAGCGAGCGGCTAGACTATGAGAACGGATCCAACGTCTAGGCTAGGAATCGTGGCTGTCACTACGAGCTCGATCTGGTAGATATGTGTAGCTGCCACCAACTGCGGTGTACACTGCTGTTGCAAGAAAGCGCAAGAACATATTTTGTTTCCGAGATTTTTCGGTTGGACGGCGCGAATCTCCGGCGTCAAGTGTTCTCTAGGATCTTCCCGGCTCCATCCAGCTCAGAAGTGAGGCATCGCCGATCCTCCGTATTTCAGGCGACCGTTTACATATGGATCTTGCTTCTGTCCTAATACAGCATATGCCCTACGTTGTGTTATATAGGCGGCCGTATAAAGAAGGGGCTTGCTTCGCTCCGAATAACACATGCCCTTTTTTTGTTTTTTGACGGCCGTGCAAATAAGGGGGCTTGCTTCGCCCTCAATTAGGTATGCCCTATATATTTGTTTTTAGGGGACCATGTAAGTACCGGTACTGAGTATTTTTGTTTCTATACTATTCTTTATATGCCATTTTTCGCGTTGTGCCCGCTAACTAAGGTGGTGGTGGACAAGGTCAACGCAGACCTGGACATTCCGTGGGTCTCGGAGAGGAGGGAAGAGGCCATCATCAAGAAGCTCGTCAACAAGATCGCGCCGAAGGTGGAGCCCGCTCTGCTCGCGATCATGCCCACCGTCTACGTCACGTGCATCAAGCTGGCGCTCAACGAGAGCCTCTCCGTCAAGGAGCGACGGAGTCAGATCTCAGACCTGCTGCGCGCGGAGCTGTCCGTGCCTCTCTCGAGGGAGCTGAACGAGCGCGTGGACTGCTCGTTAGTTCCCGAAAAGATCGAGGGCAAGGTGCTCAAGGTGGTGGCTAACAAGGTCATCGACGAGTTCGTCGAGTGGACTGTTGGGGAAGTCTCGGACAAGCTCGCGTGAGCCGAGGGTGGTGCTTACCTCGCCGCGTAACACGCAACATGACACTCCAACTTGAGCCAATTTCCGAGCCGGTTATCTCCGAAACTACGGGGAGCGCTATTATTTTACAATTACGAGAGTTGTGGCATTGGAAATAATTCGTCGACGGTTTTCCCATAGTAGAGGCATTGCTGTGCGTTTGCACGCTATTCATTGTCGGGGTAGTCATCCCATCAATTTTCCCTCATAGGTGTGTTTTTTCGGTGTTGGGGTACGGTGTTGAGTCGATCCGCTCGGGTTGTGGCTGCCGTCTCTCGTGAGACGGTTGTCTGCTCAGGAAACTGCTGGCCTGATCGGTTCTTAGGCGTTTGCGGTGGGGGTGGAAGGTGGATTCGCGCGTGGGTCTGTCACTCGCCCGGCGTCAAAATTGGTGCGCCTATCCCTCGAAAGCAAACGATGCTATGTGTGAAGTCGGTCCGTGGTGTGGCAAATTTGGCTTGCCTGCGTATCCCTCCCCAGCAACGATGCTAAGAGACCGCGCTAGACGAAGTGTGGCTCGTCTTCGTATCCCTGTAAGCGTATACTAAGCATATATGCCGCGAGACCACGCTTGCCAAAAGTTTGTCATTATAGCTCTAACGCGAAAAAAGGTGCTACTCGTACGTACAAAATTGCGGTTTGGCTCCGTATCTGACCGCGCCATTACAATAAAACTAGTACATTAAAGCCAATATAGACGTCGACGCGTCATAAAAAAACCGAGCTCCCAGCATATTTGTTCAAAAGCGGGTGATGTTCGTCAGACACGGGGCATTCAGCATACCGTTGGGGGTATTATATGTGTTGAAGTTGGGTGGAGGGGGGGGGGGTGTCCTCATGACGTGAATAGCCGTAATGGGCGGGGAGGGGGGGGGGGCGGAAGCATCGGCCTTTTTGCCCTGCTGCCCTTTTTGTATGCAGCGAAAGCTGGGCGATCGGTATGGGAAGCCTAGGGCTCGGTCGCTATTTAACTTGTTGTTGCGTTGGGGATATTTTTTGTCTCTTTTATCCTCCGGCCGACGGGGTATCAGAACGCCCTTGTAACCGTGCGAACCCTACCCTATACTAATTCCGAGTAGTGTTTCTCAAAGACAAGGGTGCAGGCCCAAAGGTCTTATAACCCTTACTACTAAGAAAGCGTGTCCCACATTAATTTCAAGTAGTACGTCCCGAAAACATGGTTGGAGTTCCTAAGGGGCAAGCTCGCCACACTGCCTACATCTGTGGGGTTTGCCAAAGGCATTATCAAGTCGGGTGCAAAACACAATGAACCTTGCCGCCGTGGCTTATGGGTGTGATTGCGCTGGTGGTGTACGTGTGGAAATGTTGCTGTTGCGTTTTTTGGTGACGTTGGTGACGGTGGCAGGTAGGTGTGTCGTCTGCCGGCTGCTGGCCGAGAGTGCTATATTGCCTCTTTAGTTGGAAACCCCAGTGTAAATTATTGCGTGGTACTGCAGTACTTTGTAGCAGACGTTTCAAAGAACATCGATCGGGCGCACCCACGCGTGCGATGTGTGTGGACATTGAACATCGGTTACTCTTGACGTTCCAGTTGGTTGTGGTGTGTTGGGTCTCCTCGTTTCAGCTGGCGTCGACCAAAACACAAGCTTCACTTTTCCTTTAGAACTGTTTTGTACCACGCATTTGGGGGGGGGGGGTGCTTGGAAATAATGTGGTATTTCGTTTTGCAATGGTAAAGGGTTCTCACACCCCTGGCAGATCAAATATATTGTATTCCCATTTGATAATTCAAGTCTTTCAGAGCAGATATATTACTGATCTGTGTGATCTAGATGATCTGTATGATCTGCATGGTCTGTATGGTCTAGCTCATGTTGCCGGCTCGTAACCGTATAATCTGCAGGATGATCTAGGACATGTTCCCTGCGTTGGGTCTGTATCAATCAGATCCTGCACAATATTTCATAACGGCAGATGATGATCTAGATGATTCAGATGATTTAGATGATTGATCTGTAGATGACCTACCGTAGATAATGATCTATCTGTTCGACGTAAGAATGGGTTAAGCTTCAGACTTTGCCGATGAGCACGAACGGGGACTCTTGTTGAAGCGTGATTACATTGACCTACAATACAACAATAGCTCCAAGTGTAAGCTTTGTTGTTTTTGCGGCAGTTCCAAAGGTGCTGTATGTACGCGAGGTCGTGGTGGTTCGGCAATAGTGTTAATTGCATCGCAATTCTGGGTGGGACGTTAGAGCTTTAGGTGGTTGTCTGCCTGTTCGTCACGTGGATGTAGATGTGGAAGACGTTACATATAACTGCCGACTGTAGATCGGAAACATATTTCGGCAACATTACTGAGATAGCGTCACAACAGGGAGCGAGGGAGGAGGGGAGGACGTGGGCTTTAAAACGTAGGAGGCCGTCCCGAGAGCGGTGCTGCCCACATACTGTGGCATACGCACCGTCGTCCGTTCTGGCACAGCCACCGAAACGCGCCAGAGAAAACGAGACAATCGATGCTTACTCACATCGGACATATGTATCACGATCTACTTTATGCGGTTTGTTGTAATATATCATCTGCAGTAGATCCTCTAGTTGTGGTTATGAGCCCTGACACCGGACGTATCACGATCTAGATACGCGTAATCTACAGTGCATCCTCTATTTGCGGTTATGAGATGCGATCGGATCTCACCGACGTGTGCATACTGTTCTTATCAGCCTTCCAGGAAAAGCGCGCGCGACTAGCAGTACAACAACGGCATCATGCTGTACGCCTGCTGGCTGAGATTGCATACCGATACAGCACGCGACATGTGTTAGTTAAGAAGTTCAGGTTGGCTTTTTTTCCTTCAGAGTTTAGAATATATAGCTACCTAACTGAGCATTTGTGACCAGCAAGGATGGCCTATATGCTCAACATTGGCATGGCATTACCTACAAGCGGCGAGCCTTAGCCTCAATATGAGATAATCAAAACTGGTGTCACGTTCTGTGTGGCGCCTGCTACGATACAGGCAGCTCGTTTTGGCCGAATAAGTTTCGGAATGGCGAAGGCTCCCCCAACCCCTACTCGTCGGGATTTGATGAAATCATTCTTGTGCTACTGTACTACACCATATTTCGTTGAATATACTGTAGTAGTATTGCATGGACATGTTCCTCGGGCATGCAGCACTTTTCCTCCCCAATCACCATTTTTTTACTTCCTATTTGTATGGAGTTCCACAAGTGAGACGCCTGAGAAACGAAATGGTGCACTTTTACCTTATTACTATACTTCGTGTACAACCACGTACCTTATTACCAAAACCGTCTTACGAGTGCAGAAGGGTAACGTTAAGGGAAGTATGCCTCGTGTTCTTCATATTACTCGCTGTAGGAGCAATATGCCCCTCTAGGGGGGGCGGGGTGGCGGCTTATCTTCTGAGCTCCTCGCATGAGGAGCTCAATACTATTAGTGAGTCACCCGAGTCATGACTACGAAGGATACTGTCCGTGCAACTCGACCAACATTTGTATGCGCCGTATGCGCTGTATGCGCTGTATATACTGTATGCGCCGTATGCGCTGTGTGCGCTGTGTGCGCTGTATGTGTTGTATGCGCCGTATGCGCTGTATGAACTGTATGTGTTGTATGCGATGTATGTGCTGTATGCGCTGTATGTGTTGTGTGTGCTGTATGAGCTACTCGTGGAACAAACGTACGAGAAAACACATAATTTTAACCTGCAGTTACTCGCGTGAGAGGCTCAGCCCATCCCAGTGACAAACAATATTGCCTCAGAAGGCAAGAAGAGCTAGTTTTGCATACTAGGGTAGGTTGTACCATGTTTTGTTTCTGAGGGTGGTCGCTTGAGGAGATCCATACTAATAGTGAATCAAAAACTGAGCTAGGAGGAAAACAAAAGTGCCACGTACGTACACCAGGTAATGAACAATACCATGGTCAAAGTATACAATGAATACTATTGCACCACAAGAATAAAAGTCCGACAATGTTGGACTAAGGAACTCCGTCAATCATAGCACGTTTCAGCCTAAACGTGCTAGCGCTACTCTAACATGCGTCTACTGTAGTGCTACGGCAAGGGGTAACACGTTTTGGCTTGAGCGCTTTCTGAGTAAAGGAGCTGCTTTAATCCCAAATCGTCCGAATATGCTCATTTCGGTGCAATATGGTTTATGGGGCTGTTCATTGGGACGCCCCCTTTGGTTTTCCTAAGAACAAAAACGTTTTCGGGCGAGGTAAATAGAGAGCTCCTCAAGTGGCCACCCATTGGGAACAAATAATGCATACGGTATCTACCTTAAGGTAGCATGCGTTGACCAAACAAAGCGCAACCCTTATGTGCCGTGGAGACGAGTCTTAGGTGCTTTGTGATCTAATCCCTCACCGATTTCACGAACTGCAGTGATTTTGTGCCCACTTTCACCTCTTGGGTGAACAGCTCCAAAATGTGTACCTCTATGTGATACTGTATGTGCACATCATCAATACATACATACCAAGGTACGAGGTATCTCCAACCAGGGTCGGAATGGTACTTTCGGGCAGTTTCGTTGGGCTGTTACAATCGAACAACGGCTTTATCCTAGACTTGCTGCTTTTTTTGTTCCCTGTTTTTTTCTTGGTTGCTGGTTTTTCTTGTATTTTCCCCCTAAGACAAAGTGCTACGTACAGCATTCGTGCTCTCAAGCCCCCATCGCTTGAATTTTCTGAGTCGGGAAATATTTCTGGTTTTTCCTGTAACATATTTCCAACAAAAAGAGGAAAATCAGGGAAAGCATTTTTCGTTACTCAAAGCCCCGTCCGTCAGAAACGCTTTCACCCAAAAGTGCCCTCTTGGCTTTGGCAGTGTAGCATGGTTGGATCAACCGTTCTGTCTCCTCCTTCATCGCCAGTTAGTACCTTTAAAAACAAAACCTCGCTTGCCCGGTTGTTGGAACCGGGGGGCGTATATGCTACGAGTAGGTTAGCTTTTTTTTTGCGTTTTGGTGTTTTATACCATTGATCAGGCATTTCGCCTTCGAGACGGGGCCAGCCTTCTGACGCGTGCTTTGGTAGAGGTACTGTACCGTGTTTTGGCTGTAAAGGTTTCTGAATGACCATTTGTATGCTCCTTAACCCAATCTCGTCGGCCTTTTTTATTCTTGTGGTAAAATATATGCTATTATTGTGTATATAGTTAGGCATGTAGTTAGGCCATGGTTGATTGTCGGGTAGCGTTTTTTAGGGGAGGTATAGGACTTCTCAGGTACCCTCCCTCAGAAACAAAACATGTTGCACCTCTACTTTCTTCTAAAGTGTGGGCGATAAAGAGACATCTCCAACACTTCGCCGCGCATTACGTTTATCCCGTATGTTACACGCCTGTAAGACGGTTTGGGTTATATCCCCTTCCTGTTGTTTCGCCGTTTGTGGTCACTACCGATCTCGTGGGAAATAGTGATCGTTTGGTCATTTTTTTCTTGCGAACTAACGTTCTCCATGTTACATTCGCCTATTTTCACCGTCTCCCCTTCTAACGCGCCCCGTTCCTCCTTGTACGTTTCACATTTTCTCATTACGTATATGAGTTCTGCTTTATTTCGCGTTACCACGAGGGCCCAACGTAGACGCGCATACATAGTGTTCCTCCTCTTCCTTCCGACTACTGGTATATTCCTTTCTTCTTTCTGGCAGGTTCAGGTCCCCTGTTCGTAGAGGGTGGGCACTTGACCCGAAGCAGCATAATATCCAGTACAGTAGAGTCGAGGAGGAACACGGCACACTAGACTATATACCAATGTGACGGCGTATTTGCCTCATAGGGGTAGCACCTGGAAGGATCTCTTTAGTTAAGCCTTGCTTAAGCCCTTAGGCACTGGTCCCCCGAACTTGGGGACAATATACTTGAAGTTAGGGTGGGACAATTCGTTTCAGTTCTGAATGGGTGGCATGCCATCTTAAGGTAGAGGTGATGCACCATGTTTTTGCCTCATAAGGGTGGTCACTTGAGGACCTCTAAGCCTCACCCAAAAACTCATTTTGGAGAAAACTAAAAGTGCTACGATGTAGGATATTGCAACAAAATAATGATAATAATGATAATAATGATAATAATGATAATAATGTACGACGATTTTGGGTTAAGGAGCGCCCCATCGTTCAGAAACCATTTGAGCCAGAAAAAGGTATACCTTCACCTCTATCGTAGCACACGTCATGGGTTAACACAAAAACCTTCTCACCCAAAATAAAATTAAGAAACAAGGCACGCTTAACCCGACGGAGAACCCCGTAAACCCCGTCGCTTGGGTACACAGTACAGAACGCCACCTAATAAGAAATAGGAAAGCTGGCTCCGTCTGGATTTCCTTTTTGAGAGAGGATGACTTCTACATTAATTTCAAGATAGACACTTGCTACGATAGAGGAGGCATACCTTATTTTGGCTGAAATGGTTTCTGAATGATCGCGCTCCTTAACCCATTCTTGTGGTGCGATACTGTTCATATTATACTTATTATGTGTTCCTCTCAGAACATTGTTAGGGTGAGGTATAGAGCTCCTACACTGTAAGTAAGCCACCACCCTCAGAAGGCAAAAACATGGTGCATCACCTCTACCCTAGCAAGCGTCGATAACAGCTCTCGACTTTCTTATTTCCCTCTAAGCATCAGCCTGATTTTCTTATTAGCCTGCTTCTTATAGTAGATGTATAACGACAAGACATACCTTCCAAGGCGTATGCCTTATCGGATAGCTTCTCAGCTGAGGAATGTACTATTAATAGTAGTCAGTCATGATCGTTTGCATAAACAGTGCTATAAGGCATGCCCTATCGTATAAGCCATGACCCTTTTAAGGCATGTCCTGTCGTATAAGGCGTGTGCCTTATAAGGCATGCCCTATTGCATAAGGCAGTAAGGCATGCCCCATGTGGGCTCTCCTAAAGAGTGTATCACAAGATGAGTCGTTTGCTAGTGGCAAGATGCATCGACCTACCCGGGGCAGGGCGCTCGACCCACGTTACGGCACCTGCACAACACACAAGGAACCTATTGCTACACCATAGATACAGCACATACCCGTAAACATATTCTAACACTTATTATACCCTTCAAGGAACTTCTTGCGATGTTCGATTCTTACTTTCGTACCTCATACATTGATCCCTTCATGCCCACCTACCTGCGGGCTGGGGCTGCTGACGGTGCTGATGATACTCCAGCTCGATAAAACGCCGAGGTCGCTAAACACAGATGGGACTTATCGATACAGGAACATATTGGCACCTCGTGTTTTATTGTTGACGCTCCACGGCAGTGCTAGCCGTCATGACAACCTGACGATGCCCCCCCCCAAGAGACAGAGGTGCCGGGTAGATAGAGCTCCATGCACGAACGAGCGGGCGCATTTGCCTTTGGTTGACGGTCACAATGTTCCGCAGAATAAAATGTTGCTGCATGCTGCGATGGAGGTGCGCACCTAATATGTCCTATATTATATGTGTTTCTGACGGTAGTCACATCACCCCACCCAAATTTGACCTCAAAAGAAAACCTACAAGAAAATCGTCTCCGAAAATATTTCCAGGGGGCGTGTCATATTGTTTGTTAGTGTAGTTAGTGATGATCAGAAAAGGTTGGGGGCAACAACTGCGAATAAACCGGTACCAGGATATATAGCTGTCTAGGCCGGTCGCCCCGGTGGTCTAACTGGTAGCCACGAATCCTGTAGGGCCGGATGTCGAGGGTTCGATTCTCCCCATGGAGGTTTTTATTGTCAAATGACACCGTCTGTCGAGAGCGCATATTATAGCGTTGGTAAGCAAAATTCGACGAGAGTTGACGAGGGAAGAAAGTGCTGAAATCTTCTCGCGATAAAAATGCAAGGCAAGAACCGTAGTGGAGGAGGAGGGAGAGGAGCCTACTTTGTGACCCCGGATCTGAGTTACGACTAGGGAGGGAGAAAGACGGAAGTGCGAAGGTAATAAATGGGATGGACAAAAAAAACTAAAATGCATTAATCAGTAAAACAAACCGAATCGAACACGAGGGTATTGCACTGTTATTATTGACAATGGCCTCTCAGAAGTTGACAGTGGGATAGTATGTTGAATCGCTGGGCGGGAGGGGTACTCATGATAGCTCCGTCCTTGAGTGGAGTGATAATGTTTGTTATATGTATGGCAGTGGAATTTTAATTTTGTTCGCCCGTACACGCGAAAAGCAACACAGACAACAAACGCAACTACTACTACTGCTTCTGCTGCTACTACTCCTACTACTGCTGCTGCTGCTGCTGCTACTACTACTACTACTGCTACTACTACTATTGTACTACAACTACTATTGTACTACAACAACTACTACTACTACTATTAGTATCGCGCTTGCCATGCGACAATATGCAGCAGCATGAGCTTCATCGTTAACCACTCAAAAACACCCCATAAATAATCGTAAGTGGTTCTATTCATAGCTTGTAGCTGTGACTGCAGCGGTGACGATAAGCCTGCTTTTGGCTGTAGTTACTATTTACCGGGGAGCATAGTAAACACTAGTGATACTAGTAAATAGGACCTACGGTACACACCAAAACCTATAAATATGGTACTTACTTATATGGTAATATGGTACTTATATGGTACTTATATGGTACTTATATGGTACTTATTTATTTTTTACCAACAATATTTGGCCCTATTTACTATGGTCCCCCGTAATATTATAACCGCGTGCCCTTCGCAGTTGTATCATATCAAGGATCAATGGTAGCAGTGGCATGCCGAATCTTATGTACGTATTGCATATCAATGTCACAGCGCAGACCTGCTATTAATAGGCTTATTTATGTGTGGGTGTGGGTGTGGGGGGGTGTACTCGGTATTAATGCATGGCCGTAGTGGTATGACCATACATCGGGGGGCGCAACACAAAACGGTAAGGCAAACTCTTACCGGGTCTTACTATTAATATTAATAGCCGCCGGTTATATTTACGTCCCATTATATCACTAAAAATATTCGAAAATCACATTATCATATGATATAACAAAGAGTAATATCAACAACTAGGTTGTTGTTTCAGGGCACGGTATCATAGCTACATATAGAGTTGGCTGTAATTAATTAGTTCCTTAACAAGAGAGACGCTAATGGCGGATGTATCTTCTTGGTGCTCGTGCATCTTCCCGGGGGGAAACTGGCTATTATATATAATAATGTGTTACTGTACTACACGTTGTAATGTATACCTATGTATACCACCGATGTATAGCTATACTTGGAACTTATCGGAGGGAAACACAACAAAAATAAACAAAACCTTCCACGTTCGTCGTACGTGGTAACCTAAACTACCAACCCCCTCGTCCCTCGTACGTGATGACAACGGGCCGACACAGCCCTGCCGAATTGGTCCCAAAGTATTGCAGTTACTGGCTCCTAAATCAAGACGAGTATGTGTACAGTGTGTATTACAGCAAGCAGCAAGCCCGTCAGTGTTACACGCAAACATATAGTAGTACGTCGTATAGTATAGTGCTCGTTCTTCTGGTAGACATGTATACACGGTTTCGGACGTTGGGAGTACAAGAAGACAACTTATACGTATGTAGGATCATCAACTTGTCATGGATGACGGACCTACGGCTGTACCAGGTATTAACCCATTCAGAACTGAAGAAATTACCCCCCCCACACCAATTTCAAGTAATGTGTCCCCAAACAAGCGCGACCAGTTCTTAACCCATTAAAAACTGAAAGAAATGTCCCACACTAATTCCAAGTAGTTTGTCCCCAAATACGCGGGACAAGTTCTTAATTAAGGCGTATATTGTAAGTTTTTATTACATACAGTAGATGATCTTCATATGAAGTGAGTGTGATCTTAAACAGCAGTGAGTGGCGATGCTTTTGGGGACAAAACCGTTGTCCCTCACTAATTCCAAGAAGTTTGCCCACACAAGCAGCGTAGCCGCAGTTTTTTTGTTGCAGCTGGTAAATTTACCAAAATATATACCAGGTATATAATACGTCGTACGGAGGTACGAGGGTATCTCTACTCGTTTAGCATTTTATTATCGTTGCCCCCCTTGCCATCCAACGATGCATGTAGCATATAGCATACAGCATAGGCTTCAACATTGATCACTCATCAACACTCCGAAAGAAACAGTACACATAAATAGAAAAAGACAAGTGAGAAAAGTGCTCTCTGCAGAAAAGCTACTTCCTTCCGTACCTGCTACGACTTCCGACTCGATCTTGTTGCATCACCAAGGCAGCGTACATATTCCTGGGAAATCTGCTCGGCCACGCGCAAGCTTTTTTCTTTCTGGCAATTCATTTCCGGAGGATGTCTCCACGCGACGCGAGTATGTACCTGTTCTTGCACAATAACATCATTTTTATACGAAACTAAGAAACACGTCGTCAGCTGTGCATTATAAATGCGTCAGCTGTTTAGTAAATACTAGACGAAAATAACGAGTGTAACGGTCACAAAAAAAATGGAAAAATAACCGAGGGAAATAAACATTTTTCGAGAACTCTGCTTGCTTGCTGTCGGGTGAAAGGGAAAAAATAACAAGCGGAAGCACTATTATTCTGAACTGAAATGTAATGCTCGTTGGGGTGTAAACGGGAAGACTAGACTGTCCTTATATTTCCGCCCGAAGTGGTGTCGATCACTCGATCACTATATCAAATCAACCAACGTCATTTTGCGAATCTCCCTCCGAACTGTTTTTTTACGCCAGCCCCATGTGACGTGTGTCTCTCGAGTGTCACTTGAAATCAAAACTGTTTTTTCTCTCCGTGTTCACCCCCCCTGCCCCTCGATACCTAGTACTACTGCTGCTATACCCCTTCCTCCCCTCGGGCTGGCGTGCTTCGGAGCTCAAGCGAACTAAAGGTCGGTGCATGCGGAGCTATGCTGCAGTATGTGTATGCAAGAGTACCAGTAGATATGCTGGCCCTATACCAGTAGTATGTACCTGGTGTACGCTTGGCGCATCCCTATACACCCGCGGGTGGGTGGGCTGGTTTATTGATAGAACTTTGGAGGAGGTCACATCGAGTTTATTGCACCATACTGTTAACAAGTCGGCCTGGCTGTGAGTGCATGTCATACTAACCGTAATAGGCGGAAGGGGTTGCGCGATAGACGTATACATATGTCAATCGGGACGCAAATATAAGGACCACGTAAATACTACTATTCTTACCAAGCGACCCTTATAGTCACGACCGACATAGTTGCATATAGCAGACCGGGCTGGTGTATACGCTGTAAATAAAAACGCCGCTATGCGGCCAGGCTGGTACAAAGAACGCCGGAGGTTGTGGTTTTTGCTATGGGAAGCTCCGGCTGGCCTCGTTTAGGCAGTACAGCCCTGTCCTCAGTGCTCTCGCACGAGTTTTGAAAGCGTGTTATATGCTGGGCTATCATAACATCCTTTCTTCTAACAGAGAGCGAAGGGGGTATAATAGATGTACTCGAAGTATGACATTTTCTCTTAGACCAAGAGCGCGTCTAGGCTCCGTACGTACAGCATCTCTTGTTGGCTCTGAATACTCCAGATGGCTACATTTATTTATTTCTGTTTAGTCATGAGAGAGCCGATCGATGATTAATATGGTACAAAATAATGATTCCGTCTCCCCGAATTCAGAAAATAAATAATTAACTCTAATTTTAGTATATTACACCCACCACCCCAACCTTCCTCCCCAATTTTGATTATGTCATACGACGAAGCAAAGCAACACACATGTCCAACTTTGGGTAGTAGGTATTAATAGGCACCTTGCCTGCATTAATTATTTCCTTGTTTTAGTTTCCGGTGGTTTTTTGTTCTTCCTTCGGGGAATGCTGATGTTTCTGAGTGATCAAAGTTGAAGCTCATCATGCTGCACTACGATAACACTAGCTTCGTGGGATGGCGAACGCGCAATAATACGCATAACATTCACTCGTACTCGTAGACTGATATCACGTTCGCGTAACTCTGCAAAATAAGAAGGTAGGCTGCAGAAAATATGACCAAGAAAGATCAAACCAAACACATTTTCCGCACGTTTGACATCATCATCACCAATCTGCAGCACCAGTAACTGACAGGAATCACGGAAGTACGGACGTATGCGAAATTTCATCGGACCGTCTGTTAGGGTGCATTATTTCAGCAGCTAGAGAAGCGGCATGAGTCACGGCGCCAGCTATATACAACTTCACGTTGTTGCGGCTCCTCCTCCATCGGCTAGACACATACATCCGCATAAGCTTTATACTTCATATATATTTATATATTTTATTACCGGTCATTCTATAGTAGTAAATATAACCAAATATTGTTTGTAAAAATAGGGAATTATATAGTTTTTTTGTGTCTTAAGTACGAGGTCGTATTTACAATACCCCCCCCCGTAATAGTACAAGACACCTATACTACTGCAATACTATACTGCAATACTATACTGTAATACTATACTGTAATACTACAGTATACTGTAATGATAAATGCATAGTGGGAAGAAGGAGGGAGCAAGCACAACACATGGAGTATTGTGGATAAATCTTGGCGGGAAGCAGACTTAGAAGGGTGTTAGACTGTACTCATAGGTTTCCTTGGTTTACGTGGTTTTCTGCTTTTGAGAATTTTATGAGTGATCAACGCTGAAGATCATGCTGCACATTGTCGGATGGCAAAGATAATAATAAATCAGGAAAGCTGGCCGAGGCTGGATTTCTTATTTGAGAATGTGGGTGATGGCTACAGGCATACTAGCTTCAGTACAACGACACCGACATTTCTCTTTTTCCTGCAAACTTCAGTCCGCTTTTCCTATACTGTAGCTCATTTTCTCATCAGGTGCCGTGTACTGTATCAGCACAGGCCTTTTGTTTGCCGGTATTCCGCGGCTAATCCATACAGTTATTTGTATAACTCTACCGGGGGCGAACGAAAAGGCAGCAGTATTGCCTATTTTTATACCAGGTACATACATACATAAACTGGTATGCTTTTGGTTGTCGACACGTCTACCGTCGGCTAGGAAATGAAATAGTAACGTAATAAGTTCAGTGGGCCCGGTGGGCCCTCTATTTTCTTCCTCGACACTACTGTATCCGCAACAGCAACGCCTTTCCGTTTGATTCCCCTGCCCCGGTGCCCATGCCTCAACTCCGCACAGACGATCGCTAGTCTGAGAAACGTCGATTGGACGTCCGATTCTCGAAGAAGCGCAACGAGAGTGCAGCAGCGCCGGCGGGGGGTACTTGGCTTCACGCTTCGGCGCACCCTGACACTGCCACCCCTACTGCTGCTACTACTACTACTGTACTACTGTACTGCTGCTACTGCTACCATGCTGAACGAGAGGCAAAAGCAGGTACTCCTGTAACATGCATGGCTGCAGAGGGGGGGGGGGGGGTACACAATTGTTGCTTGCGATACGTACGTCGAAAGGGCCACGTTAAGGCAAAGCAATTAAGGATAATATGAAGGCAGGTGTACATATAATAAACTATGGCAATATGGGGGAGGGGGTGTCACTCATGTCACACGCATAACCGGGAAGGAGAGGAGGGGAGGGTGTACTTATATCACATGCATAGCCGTGGAGGGGGGGGGGGGGCAGTTGATGCTTGCCATACATCGAAAGGGTCACGTTAACGCAACCCAATTAAGTACAATATTAAGGGCGAGGTTGACACTGACAGCAACAAGCGCGAAGCGCGGGGGGGCTGTAGGGTTCCACGTTTTCGGAGTGACGGGGATCCTTGACCGGGGTATCCCTATGTCTAGACACAGCGGGTACCCCGATTTAAGAGGGCCCCGTGACAATCTTAAGCCAAAAAAAGTGCTCTTAACTACACATTGCTCTTATCTGTAGTGGGAAAAAAAACTCCTGATAGCTTCAAGGATACTGTAGGTGGGACATGCATGCCCATTTGACTCACCGCTCTTAAACCCGGAATGCTCTTGTCTTGGGTGGTCTTACGCCGGGGTAGGCACTGTATTTGTGCTGTACTTCGTTGTTTTTTTACGTCGAGACGCGCTTTGGTTTAGCCTGTTTTGTTTTTCACCACGGGGCTACTGTAGATTGCAGGAAAACGAGACTTGTGAGAACATCATTGTCATCATACTACCCAACGCGCTCGCCATCCCTCCTTGTTTTACTGTTAGTCTTTCTGAGTAGTACCAACATGTGGACGCATGCTACGATAGAGGTGCACCATGTTTGTTTCTGAGCTCCTCACTTCGGGAGCGTCATACCTCACCGAAAAAATGATTTTGGAGGAAAATAAAAGTGCTGCCGGATGCGAAATCTCATGACCGAAGTATACTCTGAAACATTATTCGTCACAAAAATGAAAAAACGACGAATTTGGGTTAAGGAGCCCGATCGTTCAGAAAGCGATTCAGTCAAAAAGTGCTACCTCTACCGTAGCACTAGCCTGTGCCTCGCAGGTGGTTTGGTCGTAGCGATGTGATGGCTTCGAAAGCGCCTGCTACGATAGAGGCAGCATTTTCCGTCCGAATTTTTTTCTGAAAAATACTGGGCTCCTTAACCCAAAACCGTTTCTTTTTCTTTCATTTTTGTGTTGAGTTTTTTTTATATATACTTGGGTCATGCGATTGTTTGTCGGGTGGCACTAATATTTCGTACGAGGTATAGAGTAGAGCTCCTTAAGTGACCAACCACCCTCTACCGTACCATGTGTCCGAAGTCGAGGGTAAGGGGAGGCCATACAGCTCTTGAGCCGTGCCTCGGTTTCAAGAGAGGAGTATATGGCACTTTTGTGACTTACTGTAGCTCCTGTACCCAGACTACTCGTATTCGCATCCGATGTGATGTTTTTAAGGTTATTCGATGTTATCGCCGTCGTTACTCCGATTTGCGAGCGCCCAAGTCTAGATCATCCTGGAGTTAAGAACGCTCAAGTTTAGAACGTTATGGGTAGTTGTTCAGTTGAGGAGCCTATTAATAGTCATTAATAGTCACTAAAAGTCGATAATAGTCAGTAATAGTCAGTGATAGTCAGTAATAGTCAGTAATAGTCAGTAATAGTCAGAAATAGACAGTAATAGTCGGTAATAGTCAGTAATAGTCAGTAATAGTGAGTAATAGTCAGTAATAGTCAGAAATAGTCAGAAATAGTCAGTAATCGTCCGCCATAAATGGTTTCGTGCAGAAGTGCTACCCCGGTCGTAGCAAGCCTCCTTACCCTTCAACTGTCTTTCAGAAAAACTGGCAGCTAAGCTAAGGTAAGCTAACGTAAGCTAAGCTAAGGTAAGCTAAGCTAAGCTAAGCTAAGCTAAGCTAAGCTAAGCTAAGCCCTGTAACACAATACCATGGGCCAGGTATCTATTGAATCAGATACACACTGCTGTAAGAGTAGTCCAGCATGCATGTCGGAACTACAGCAAAGGCATTCGATAGTCCCTGACTATAGGAGCTCCGTCGGTGATGATAAAAGTACCGTCGGTGATAATAAGTATTTGGGGTCGAAAAGTTCAAGTTCGAAAGTGGCAAGGCTAGTCCTGGGTAGACGAGGCGAAGACACTATTAATAGTCCTTGTGTAGACGAGTGTTGCGTTGATAGAGGTACTGTATATGTGGTATACCTTTTTTTGGCTGAAACGTTTTCTGAATGACTATGAATGACTATCGATAGGCTCCTTAACCCAAAATCGTCAGATATTTTTTTTGTACTTACTCTAGGCCATGGTATTATTTTCATCGGGTATGGTAGCACTTTTAGTTTATTTCAAAATCAGTTGTTGCATGAGGGATGGAGCTCATCAAGTGACCACGCTCATAAACGAAAGGGTGCATCACCTCTACCCTACCATATCGTCTACGGTAGAGGTGCACCATTTTAACCTTATAAGGGTGGTCACTTGAGGAGCTCTACACCTATAATGCAAAAACTGATTTTGAAAGAAACGAAAAGTGCTATTATACCCGATGAACAATATCATGGCCTACAGACAAAACGAACAGTATTGCACCACAAAAAAACGAAAGTACGGCGATTTTGGGTTAAGGAGGACGACCGTTCAGATACAACTTCGACTTCAACGTGCTACGTACATACGTCTATGGTGATCCGTTGCATGCGTCTATAATATGTATCCAACATAACAGCAATCCAACATCGGCTCCAACAGAATACGCCCCTTCCTCCCCACCCCAACCCCCCTCCCCACACATATCACATGTACATATCACATGTACGCGTACACATCCACAGGTGCTGGTGGACAAGATCAACGAGGACGTGGACATCCCGTGGACCTCGGAAAACAGAGAGGAGCGCATGATCGACAAAATCGTCGACAGCGTCGCGCCTAAGGTCGAGCCGGCCCTTCAAGCGATCCTCCCGGCCGTGTACGTGGCGTGCATCAAGCTAGCCCTGGACGAGTCGGTGCCTCTCGACGACAGGAAGGACCAGATCTCCGACATGCTGCGCAACGAGCTTTCTGATCCGCTCACGAGGGAGCTCAACGAACGCATCGACATGAAGCTCCTTCCCGAGAACCTCGAGGGTGTGGTGCTCAAGGTGGTTTCCAACAAGGTCATCAGCGCGTTCGTGGAGTGGACTGTCGGAGAGGTCACCGAGCAGCTCGCGTGAAACTTGCCGTGGAGTTCGATTCATGGGGGAGGCATTTTTTTCCGACCTGAGCTTCGTGCTGATGTTGTCGAACCGCTAATAAGAGATCCGAACCCGTTCATAATTGTACCTACGTTTTTATGGACCCACCGGATATGAAGTACTGTAGGAAATATCCTAGTACTGAGCCTTGACACCATGGGTTACTTTCCGGTAGTGAGCTCTAGGGCCAACGAATGCATCGACCTGATGGCGTTCAACAGCAGAACTTGCGATGCGTGGTGCTTTATGGGCGTTTCCAACAAATTAATCAGCGCGAATAAAAATTCTGGAATGACGTGTCGTACACGTTACAGAATCGCTTTAGCGTTAGGTGTACGCCGGAGCCCGTCGCCTCGAGCCACAGGTCAGGTGCTGCTTTGCTGCTACAGGCAGTGACACATCGGCAAAGGCGGCGTGTTAGGTGGTCGCGGTCGTCATTTTTCGATTGGTATTGCGCGGTTTTGCACTTTTACCTCGGGAAAGTGTTTTCGAAGCATGTTCATGTTGGCATGGGTGCGAAACACATACATTGTTTTTTTAAGCGAGCCAAAACACACTAGCCAGTGAAATACTTACTGGTTTTGCTACAGGAAGAGGGATCGACTCTCGTTTGCTGTAGGGAGAGGGATCCACTCTTTGAATTGGTAAAAATACGTGCGCGGTTGCGTTTATTTTCGTACGGGTGCGAAACCATGCTGGTGAGTAGCGCGACGGAAGTTGTATGGGAAGCGGGATAAACTCTTAATTTAGAGCCCATTTGTTTTGTTTGTTTCATTTCTGTGACGCTTGAGGGACAAATACCACGATTGATTTCGTTCCTTTGGCAGACGCATGCTACGATAGAGGTGCGCCATGTTTTTTTTCTGAGCTCCTCACTTCGGGAGCGTCATACCTCACCGAAAAAATGATTTTGGAGGAAAATAAAAGTGCTGCCGGATGAGAAATCTCATGACCGAAGTATACTTGATACATTATTCGTCACAAAAATGAAAATCCGACGAATTTGGGTTAAGGAGCCCGATCGTCCAGAAAGCGATTCAGCCAAAAAGTGCTACCTCTACCGTAGCACGCGTCGGCACACCACGTAAAGACAAGAAAATGGCAACGAATCATCCTGCGAGCCACAGGGTGCAGGATACTGGGGGTGGGGGCGAGGGAGGCGGCGGGAAGGTCCGGCCTCAGCCTATCGGGTTATCCGAACACAATAGCGCGTTGTGTTGAGTCGATCATGCGGTGTGTGGGGGTACCCTATCTCGGCACAGGAGACTTCGTTGAATCGAGACACGAGCTGTTTGCCTCATAGGGTGGCCCCTAAATTTTCTGGGGCTCATCACTTGATTAGAGTATGGGAGCTAGTTCGTGCTACGATAGAGGTACTGTACCTTTGTTGTGCCTGAAACGTTTTCTGAACGACTATTAGTATGCTCCTTAACCCAAATCACGTGATTGTGTTCCAAATTTGGCAGTGTATACGTACGAGGCCATGGAAATTTTCGTCGGGTAACACTTATTTTCCTCCGATTTCAGTTTCTGGATGGGGTACAGAGCTCGTTTAGTGACCACCCTAAGCCAATAAGTGGTGCAGTGTCCCTCTAATACCTTGACATAGCATGCGTCAGCTGTCTATCTCACATAAAATCATTAGGATACACGAAATAAATCATCCTGAGAACCATCCCAGGGCCTAGGTAGCCAACGAGACATACAGTAGTGACACCGAAGCGGCATTCCAATGGTAAGGCATGCCTTATAAGGCATAGGTCTTATTGAGTAGTGTCGTGAGTGCGGTGCAGTGCCCTTAAGGAGCCCCGTCAGTCATAATTTGTGTCGCCTAAACAAGGTACAGCAGTACCTATATCGTAGGCACGGGTCTCTATCATGACATGCCCCGAGGATGTAATACCGCCTGCACTGGTGACACACACATACCAGGTGCACATTGCTTCGCGCGTCGGATAGACCACTAATCTCCAACTTCGTGCTCGAGATGGTTTAGAGCAGACAGATGTGTCCCTGTGGTCGGTATACCCCATCATGCTGCTGGGTGGGGGCAGTCCAAAATCTACATGTCCTGGGTTGGATATGTACCACAGTATACAGATCCTCCACGACATCTCATACCGGCAGGATAAGGGGTCTACTGGCAGATGATTTACGGATGATCAATAGATGATACTTAACATATATGATGAACCTTGGGCCGTCACTCGTGCTCGTGTGTTGTTGGGTTCCCTCTCAGTGTGGTTTGAGCAAACCGACTGGGCGGCAATCATTTCACACCTCGGACAGATAAACTAGATCGTTTCCATTCCATAATCTACTACTGCTGTAGACACGTCAGGGAGCAGGTCGATTCTTGATCTGTATGATCTTGCTTCTGTCACCGAGTGGGAGCTGTCTAGTTTGCACCATCATGCTAGGACATGTTTCTTGGGTTGTATAATATGTACTGTAGATGTGCTACACTGCATCTCATAACGGCAGCTTATGCGCTAGATTCGCTAGATTAGCTAGATTAGCTAGATTAGAGGAATCTCACGGAAGGGGTACCACTTTTTATCTCCATATTTTCTGACCGGTTGAGCTCCTCACGTGAGTAACCACCGGATACTAATATCATTTTACTGGTATGTAAGTTTTTGGACTGCCGCATTGAAAGTGTTGGTCGAGTTGCGCGAACGAATGTCTCCGAAGTCATGTTTCGGGTGAGATATTGAGCTCCTCATGTGAGGAGCTCGGAAAAATATGCTACGCCCCTACCGTGGGATGACTCGATAGACAAAACTGACAAAAACGTGTACCATGCGCCAACCAAACGTGCTCTAAGTATGTCTCCCGTGGACGCGTTCTACGATAGAGGTGGAGGTATACCTTTTTTTGGCTGATTTGGTTTCTGAATGGTCCGGCTCCTTCACCCAAAATCATCGTATTTTCATTATTATTATAGTTGCAATGTTTCCCCCAGGATAGAGGGAGCACTTTTATTTTCTTCCGAGATCAATTTTTCGTTGGCGTAAGGAGCTCCTCAAGTGAGCAGCTGAGAAAAAAACACTGGGCACTTTCACCGTAGCATGCGTCCGTGTGCGGCTGCGAATTCATGGGGTGTGACGATACTCCAACGGGCACAGACCACCACGCACAGGAGCTCGGCTGGCCCGATGCGGCTTTGCGAGGTTTCATGAGATGCTCCATGCTGCGAGGTTTCATGAGACGATATGTTCGATACCACTGAGTAGACGCGTGATATGATATACAGTATCGGTCCTCTCAGAAGCACATCAGAAAACGGGCTCAGAGTGACTTTCTTCTTCTAGGCGCTCGCGAAAAGCAATTCCTTCTTAACGTGCGCTTTCCTATTTTGGTACGTACGGTTTCCCTATCATAGAGTGCGCATTGAATGGCGCCTTGGACCCAGGGCGGCCACAGGAAGGGGTCAGCTTTTTTAAATTTTAGGCCACTGACGAAAGGCAGAGCTTTCTCGTTTATTTTTTCATTGTTTCAGGCTGGCTTTCTTGTGGGTTGCTTTCCTATGAGCGGACCGGTTCTGTATGGTAGAGACAGATAGGTGGCGCCGAAGGTTTAGGAAGCTCCTCACCTTGAGAAAATCTATGACTGCTCGTGCACTACATAAGGCACGCCCGATACACAATCCTATGCCGGACATTGCCTAGTAAAACTACGTAAATCTGTAGCGCCACGGGCCACGGGTGGGTCCGTGGCCGTACCGCTATTAATAGTAGTATATACCATCGAATCCAATGATACCCAGGTACATGTCGCTCCTCGGTTCACTCGTCAGGGTCAAAACGTTGGCCACCAGAATATGTTAAACATGTAGCAAGGACGTTGAAACGTCGAGGTACGCACACATAAATGGTAATGGTGGGGTCCCGCAAGGCAAGCGGGCGAAGGCCAGAAAGGATCCCCTACAGGCAATCGCACACAATGGCGTCGCCAGTTGCTTAAGGGGAGAAATGAGGCCACAACGAACATAAACATCATCGATTTCCTGCTCATGATTTAGGTCTTTCGGGCCAGGTACTGTCTATAGCTGTAGTATGCCTGATCTGCATTGCCTATTATAGCTGATCATCGTGTCCCATGAAAGCGGTATAAAACATTCCTGCTCTCCAGTTAGTTAGTAGTAGTATAGGTGGAGGAGGAGGAGGAGGAGGAGGAGGAGAGGACATGTTTCCTGGGGTGGACATGTAATTACACGCATCTTCTCTGTGTGCACCGTATCTCTTAACGGCAGGTAAGGATCTACTGTACAGTAGATGGTGTATCTGTATGCGACGCACGCTACGGTAGAGATGCACCATGCTTTTTTTTTCTGAAGGTGTCATCGCGTACTTACGGATTTTATATGTCCTCATGTATACATCACCCAAAACAATATTATCGTGGAGGAAAATACAAGTCCTACATACCCGATGAACAGTACCACCATCGCCTAACTATAACCACGAACAACCTACCTTACTATGGTAGCTTTGACCCTAAGTGATGTGGTAGCTTTGACCCTAAGTGATGTGGTAGCTTTGACCCGCTACCGAGGGCTGCACGTTTTCTTCCTTATGTTTATTAGATTTGCCATCTGTACGTAATATATTAACTACTTGAGCTAGTGGGGATTAATTAATTTAGCGAAAGAGGGAGAAGAATATCCAATAAAACACATTTTCAACACAATGACAACACAAGAATGACAGACCGACAATTTTGGGTTAACCCATTCAGAACTGGAAAAAAATGTCCCACACTAATTGCAAGATTTTTTCCCCAAATTCGTGAGGGGTTAAGGGACCCGATTATTCCGAAAACATTTGAGTCAAAAAGTGCTTCGTACCTTTATCGTGGCAGGCGTCATGCGTGCAGGCTGTGCAGAACATTTTTCTTAAAAACAAAGCAAATGACACACAACAAAGATGGGGGGGGGTACACGTACTCGATAACGGCTGTGTCGCTGCGCATGTTTTTGTTTATTTCCGGCAATACATTTCGGGAAAATGCCATACTTATGAAAATGTATGCGTTTTAATGATCTTAAAATAGCCATTATTATCTATAACCATACGCGCGGCTGCACCAGTCTGATACAAGAAGAAAGTAGTAGCGGTAGCACTAGCTGTGGTATAGTCATACTCGAACCAAAAATATACTTACTGCTGGTGACGAGTATCGGTCATCAACTGGGCCAAGCTGATCAACTGGTCCCATGTACTTGGGGACAAACCACTTGGAATTAGTGTGGGATCGTGTTTTCAGTTCTGAATGTGGGTTAAAAAGGACAGCAACAAAAGTTTGGATAATTCTTCTGGCTGGTCGGAGGGGAAACGCACTATTTATCACGTGTCCGCCAGCCATCTCCAAACAATTGTACGCCAGCGTGATGAACCTGGAAAAGGAGGGTTTGCCACTTCTCCACGCGTTCAGTCGTCCTGCACCTGTACCAGCTGTACCTCCTTCCCATCTCGGCGGGCTGGTGTACTTGTTCTCGTCTACAGGTGGGTGCATGCAGAGCTGTTGTGGTACAGTAGTTAGCTGTGGAAATAGGATACCTGGTGCAAGGTACCAATAGATACTTGGGCATTTCCCAATGCTGCAGCATGTCGATGCATGGATTGATGTATACTACTGCTGTAGGACGAGCAGGCTGGACAAGTTGGGGAACGATTTACTCCAGATGGTCGCCGAGTGCAGACATGCCAACATGTCTTCTGTGTGTTCTCGTCACGGTTTACCGGTGTATTGCATCTATTAGTAAGTGGACAGGGCCTGTTTTTAGGCATATACTAAGTACCCTGGTATAATATGTGTACGTGTGATTACGTGTTGCAACCGGCTGGTTGCAGTACCGCCAGCGAAGCGGTGGGGACGGTATATAATTGATACTCACAGTAGGAGATGTATCTGGTCCCGGTGGAGTTCTTGCGTGTGATCATACACACGTCGTCTCCGCACTGGACATGCGCAAAAGGCATTGGTTGCTCTATGAGTGATGTCGTGTCAGTAGTAGTCCTGTTGTCCTCCCCGTCATGATACCTTTCCTCTCTGCCCTACGTAGAGCGATATGATAGCACCCACATACCTTCTCTTTCGTTTCCTCGTGCAACAAGTTTGTAAGTTTTGAGCTCAATGCGGAAAGCTACACGGAGCTCATACTTTGCTGGCAGTAGGCAGTTGCGGGAGGTCATGCCCAAGGCACCCCTAAAATCGATCTGAAAATACGTACGATATTTGTACCCTTAGGCTACTGCTATTGCGGGGGAAGAAAATCATCTTGATAAAAATATGCTTGATAAAAATACTGCAACATGTACAAATTTGTCCGATAACATAAGCACCAGTACAATTAATCGGTTGTACTCACAGCTGACGTACTTACAATAATTTTATTTAATTCAGGGATTAAAGAAAAGAAACGGTACCCCGATTCAAGAGCGGCCAAGATAAGAACGAGCATTTGGGAATTAAGAGCCGTCAAATCGGCATGAGCCGCCTATTTTAAAAGTCATATGTTTCCCACTACGTATAAGAGCCAATGTGCAGTTAACCCCTTAAGAACTGGTCCCACGTAATTGGGGACAAACTACTTGGAATTAGTGTGGGATACATTGTTTTCAGTTTTGAGTGGATTAAGAGCGCCTGTCTTGGCTTGTCACGGGGCGCTCTATAATCGGCGTACCCCCGTGTGTGTCGGATGTCGGTATGTGGCGGGATCATAATAGGCGCGTCTCTCGCATATTGCTCAGGGAACCAAAGGGAACACACACAAAGTTTCGTTTCACATCCTGAAAAGCCTAACAAAAATTACGTTTACACGATGAATGAAACGGACAGAAAGTGCTGCATCGCGCGAAATTACATGGAATCGATAGTGGTGCGTCCTTGTATCTAATTACTCGAAACGCGATTACACAGTAGTAAGAATAATCTAAACGACAGATTGCGGTTCTTCCCCGGGTTCGTGTGGTTTGGATATACACTTGTATACTATTAATACTAAAATATCGAAAACCTATAATATATGTATGTATACTACCATGCAGTACCATTCCGATGAAAGTTATTCGACAACTCTAACTATATGGCTTGTAACGTCACATTGTTTCTTGTTGCTTGTTTATGCGAAATAAGAAATAGGGTATATGGGCAGTAGTGCGAGTAGTTTGCCCATCCAAACGCGCGCCCTGCTCGCAGAGTAGGGGCGGCTCGAAATTTGCATTGATTGGTGAGCATGGAAAAGTTTAAAAGCTCAAAAGGTAACGTCGAACAAAACGGAGGGAGGGGAGGGGGTTGCCTCTCAAGACTAAAAAAGAAACGTGCCAACAGTCAGAAGATTGTAATATTGCTGCAGCAACGGCAGACTCATCACGGGCCAAGCCAGTTTGTTCAATGTGTTGCCCAGATTTTGTTTTGTCGGGAGCGGCTAGCATAGCCGTAGGAAGAAGTACGTACTATACCAGCACTTACTTGGTACCGGCAAGCACACCGTGAATTTTCCTCAGCTCATTTACAGTACTGTATTCAGTTCTTCATATGGATCTACTGTACCAGGTGAACGACAAAATACAGCAGTGCTGACGTTTTTATACCCTACCTAATGTACCTACAGCATGCTTGTGGTCTTTGAACCTTCCACCGCAATGTTTCTGCATTGTCGAATGGGTTGATAAACCAAAATATAGCAGCAGTGCTGGCTTTTCTATACCCTGCTCACCTCCTACATGGTTCTTGACACCTTCCACCGCAATGTTACAACAGTATTGTCAGACAGCAAATAAAGGCGTTGGTAAGATACATGCAGGTTCCTCGTACCTCTATTTTATTCCGCGCCTAGACTGTACTCATAACAACAATGCCCTCTCCGTTTGGTGTACCTGCTGCCCCCTCGTACGCATGTTCCAACCGGGCAGATACTAGACTGCAACCATCGTCTTAATTGTCCTGATCGAAGGCGCGGGACTTTAACGTCAGGGAGAGAGTACTCATCGCCACGCGTAAACGCACCCAGGCACTGCTACTTTCTGCTACCGCTACTGCTGCTACTACCGCCACGATGTTGAACGAGAGGCAAAAACAGGTGAGCACATTCTACTGGCCAGGCGGGTATCGACGCGTGCTGCGATAAAGGTACTGCTGCTGAAGTGCCGTTTTTTGGCTGAAATGGTTTCTGGATGGCCTATTTAAGCTATCAAAGGTTCCTTAACCCAAAGTCTTTGGAGTTTGATTTATGCCCAAAGTGTCCTAAGTATGTTTCGTTGTATAGTTAGACCATGGGATTGTCCATCGAATAGCACATTCACTCCACTCCAAAATCTGTTTTTCGAGTGAGGTATACAGTACCAGGTATAACTTATCAAGTGACCACTCTCAGAAACAACGCGGTGGCGCATGCTACGATAGAGGTGCACCAGGTTTGTTCTGAGCTTCTCGCTTAAGGAGCGTCATACCTCCCCGAAAACAAATGATTTTAGAGGAAAATAAAAGTGCTGTCGGAAACATAATTCGTCACAAAGATGAAAGTCCGACGAATTTGGGTTAAGGAGCCCGATCGTTCAGAAAACGATTCAGGCAAAAAGTGCTACCTCTATGATACCGTAGCACGCGTCTGTGGGTGCACCTCTACCGCAGCGCGCGTCTATCCTCCCTTGCACCCGTCTCCGACAGCAGTGCCGGCTACGCGTGAAGCGCCCCTCGGCGCAGCTTGAAGCCTGCAGCATTTAGCGTTCATGATACCATCGTTAATCTACGGACGAGAAGTAATACGAACGAAAGCATGGATCGGTGTTTTAGTATTAAATTCTAGACACATATTATGCTATTATTTAATAGTAGGAGACCGCGTTACGTATGAACCTTCGGCATACCGCCCACCTAGATAAACTATTAATATAGCGATATCACGATACTGTAGTTTGAAGTTTTTTTTTTGTATTCGTGAAGGCCAAAACAGGCGTTGACGCGCCCAAACGAGATCAATCATCGCTTTCCCAGCCTCTTTGATTTTGCAGATACGTAGTGTTCGTTTGCAATTTCTCCAATCAATTAGTTGGTACCTGCCTGCCTCCCCGAACACGTGTTTTACCGGCTGGTGTGATAGTGCGGCATACCAGTGTCACAAACATCGTCACACCGAAAACACGCACGCACAGCAGTTCACTTCAATGACGTGTGACCTCTCCATTCTGGCATAGTGCCTGGCAAATTACACCATTTTCTCAGTGACGTCGTGATTGATTGCTTTTTCTGAGCATACGCCACCGAGCACGTGCACCCCCACCGGGGTTTCGCGCCGTGGTTGTCTTTCTGCAAAGAAACCAGTCCTAGGTGAAGACAGCTCGGGGCATCCACAAGGAGTTTAAGAAAAACTTACACAATACGTGTCGCGATTAATGGGAATGCAAACCAGCCGATGTTGTTGCGATTTATGGGCTACACTGATCCCCCGATCAGCCCCCTTTCTTCCAGTTGGGCACCTCCCCTGGCATACGGGATACTAGCGATGAATTAAGTCCCCACAGGCACATCATGAATGCGCCATCGCGTGTAATAGCAACAGCCTTTGGGGGCTATCGCGACCTTCAACGTATATCCCTTTCACAGGAGTAAAACCGAGAAATCAGCCCCTTTTATACTTGTTTGCACAATTTGACTCGAGTCGGCACGGGAAAAGAGTGCTGGAACTCTTCTGGCGATAAAGCATGCAAGGTATGCATGGTACTGTATATAAGTACCGTGGTGGGGAAGGGAGAGAAGAGCCTACGTATTGACCCCAAATCCTAGTTACGACTAAGTAGTAGGGAGAGATGTAAGAAGAGCGAAGATGATAGATGGGATGGAGAAAACAAAATAACTACCAGTAAGTGTTACCTTACGAAGTTCTACCCGTCCATCCAACGACGCCTGCTACGATAAAGATAGCAGTGTTTGTCTGAAATGCTTTCGTTTCAGAATGACGGAGCTCCTTAACCCAACCTCGTCGAAACTTCATCTTTGTCTTGCCATTTTTTTCAATGTATACGTAGCCCATGGGATTGTTCTCCAGATATATAACACTTTTTATTCTCTCCAAACAAGGTTTTGGGTGAGATATGGAGCTCGTCAAGTGACTACCCTCAGCACCAACACGGTGCACCTCTGACCTTAAGATAGCATGCGTTCAAAGCTGCTGGAGGACACGATCAACGAGGGCTAGGAGCCTCGTCGTGAAATATCACACACTATTGGGCTATTGAAAACCCGCCCCCCCCCCGCCCATTTAACATGACATTCCAAATCTCCAATACGTGTGTGTATGCATGCATTCAAAGGTGGTGGAACTGGAGGAAAGTCAACGCCGACATCCACGTTGTTTGATTGATATCTTAGGCCCTTCCACCACAACCCGCACCACATACATACATACATACATACATACATACATACATACATACATACATACATACATACATACATACATACATACATACATACATACATACATACATACATACATACATACATACATACATACATACACATTGATATCCAAATCTGCTCGTGGACACGACCAGGGGAGCCAGGAACTCGTCAAACTTGTCACATTATCCCTATCCTCCCTCTCCATCCCCACCACAAACATGCCTACGAAGGTGTTGGTGAAAAGGGTGAACGAAGACTTGGACATCCCATGGGTCACCGAGGGCTTGGAGGAGCGCATCATCAACAAGGTCATGGACAGAGTCGCGCCGAACATCGAGCCTGCTCTTCAAGCGATCCTTCCCGCAGTCTACGTGGCGTGCATCAAGCTAGCTCTAGACGAGGCAGTTCCTATTAAGGAAAGGAAGGACAAGATCTCCGACATGCTGCGCGCCGAGCTTTCTGGTCCGCTCACGAGAGAGTTGAACGAGCGCATCGACATGACGCTCGTTCCCGAGCACCTCGAGGGGGTGATGCTGAAGGTGGTTTCCAACAAGGTCATCAGCGCGTATGTGGAGTGGACCGTCGGAGGTATCGCCGAGAAGCTCGGGTGAGGCGCATGCTGGAGTGTGTCGCCTCCGGCGGCAGCTCCTGCGCCGCTGCTACTGCTGCTACTACAAACTCCAAGCGTTTCGCGTGCTAGGTGGATGCGAACTATGGCTCGGTTATGTTCGTTTTGAAATGCGTGTGTGAAAATGTCTTTTTGTTTTGGAACGAGTGCGCGACAATGTGTGGTGCGTTTGAAATGTGGATGCGTAGACACGTTTGGTTCGGGCACGGAGGTGCAAAACGATGATGCTGGCGCGCAATCCGCCACGGGTTTGTCTATAGGAGATGGGATTCCTCTGTGAGTTTACGCGTGAACGTGCGGTTTCATCTGGTTCGGAATGTGTGCAAAACATAATGGCGAATTACGCGCCGGGTTTGCTGTATGGGGGGGGGGGGGGGGGGGGGTCTGACTCTAAGTATGTGCGGCATTATATTGTTGATGACCATAACATTTTGAGGTGGACGCATAGTACGTGTTAGTTACTTGGCACGCCACCTCGCAAGAAACAGTCAACGAGGCAGGGGGTGGTAGAGGTTGGGCGGGGGCGGAGGGTGTACCCATCCATGTCAAGCGCGGCCGTAGTCGTACGGCCTTACGCAGATCCTTATTATCCTTGAAATGCCGGGACGGAGCACGTCGGGTTTCCACGGACCAGGCAGGCATGGGTTGCTTGCACTATGCGCGAATTGTCGTGTGGTGTTTAGTTGGTTGCATGAAGGGTGGGCTGCATCCTACTCTGGACCGCTTAGGAGGAAGGCTTTCTCGAGGGGGGTGGGGAGTAAAGCCTACATATTTGTGTTTTACCAGAACATGTTTGATAGCGTTGAATCGACGATGGCGTTTTTGGGGTATCTAAACACATGATTTCTTGCCTCGAGTCGACCACAACCCGTCGCAAGCAAATATTTACGACTCTACTTGTCAGGGGACACAGGTTCGTTTCCCGCCTTGAACGTCACTGTTCCTGTCATTTTCGGTATAGTTTGCGCAAACGACTGCGCTGCGGCCATGATCGCACACATTGAACGGATCAGCTCACCGTAAGTCGGAGCTTATGTAGCCCTCTCAGGGAAGACCACATACACGTAAGAGCTACAATGGCTACCACAGGTTTGCCGGGTGTGGGTTACTGCTGCTCTCCATAGTTCGTATGCATGTGTTTGCCGGTGGTGAGCTACGAGAGCTAGCTCAGCTGATGCAGTCCTTACAGCTCGTTGGTGTTGCGGAAACATGTACACATGGGACATATTCGCTCACGGGAGCCCGGATCTAGCTCTTTTCGGGGTAACCCAATCAATATACACAAGAGCTATATTACAGGTGTGCCAGGGGTGAGCTATGGGAGATGGAAGCGCTTCAGCAGCTCGTGAGCTGTTCGATGCGTGAGCCAATCACGGTGTTGCAAATTATAGCGCATAAAAACGTTGCACGTGCTGCAGAAATCAATGTGCACCACCGTGGTCGTACGTTGCCACGGGTAGAGCCCGAGAGGCAGTACGTGTCAGGTACACACCATCATCACTGAGCTAGCATTCATCTGGAGCTACGGGAGCTAGCTCGTGAGCTGATGGACGCGTGAATCGTGAATCGTGTTGCAATCTGACTTAATTATTTGGTGATCGTGCTACGATGGAGGTACTGTACCTACTGTACCTTTTTTTGGCTGAAATGTTTTCGGAATGATCGGGCTCCTAAACCCAAATTCGTCGGACTGTTATGTTATGTTATGTTATGTTATGTTATGTTATGTTATGTTATGTTATGTTATGTTATGTTATTGTGTTGCAACATTTTTCGAAAGTATCCTTAGGTCATGGGATCGTTCGTTTTCATTATCCTTAGCTAGGATATTCATTTCCCTCCAAAATCAATTTACGGGTGACTTACAAATGACTTGCTATTAGTCTACAGCTCCTTAAGTGAGGAGCTCAAATTTAATGATCCGGTCGTCCACTCAAGTGCTGTACGCGCTGAAGGGATCAGTGCTCAGACACACGGTTGAAAATAATCCCTCTTTCGCTAAATGTATTACTTATACTCCCCCACATCACGAACAACCCACCTAAAACATGTTATCGTCTTACTGTTATAACGACAGGCGGTAGGTATCAGACGTACACCTCGACCCCTAACAGCTTGCAGTCGGCACATCGGTGCACTCAATAACCTATGACACGCTTCGCTTGAGGAGCTCTGTACTATGAGTAAGTCGTTAGTGAAATGCCTTTTAAGGGTGGCGGCTTATTTAATTAGCCCCTCATATCAGGAGTTCACCATGCCACCCGACACAAGACCACGGAGAAGTTTGTTCGCAATCAGGCCAGTGTTCATGCGCTGTGGTGCGAAAATAAATATAATGTAAGGTGAAAAATGTAATACTATTAATATTGCTAACTGGTAGTTGACCACTTGAGAAGCTCAGCTTGGACCAGACAATAATGAACCCCTCAGTGGGAGTCGTTCGGACTATCAGTAAGTCACACGAAACCGACTTGAGAGGAGGTGACAGTGAAACCTGATGAATAATGCCCCTTTACAGGTGGCCGCTTATTTTATGAGCTCCTTACGCCAAAAGCTCAGTATCTCACGCCAAAGATGGCTCTGGAGAAGGTTGTTTGCCCAACCCCACCAGCATTTGTATGAGTTAGTGCTATAACTAAAGTATCATGATAATGTAGTAAAAGTACCATACTAGCCGAAATTTACACACTTTAGGAGAATATTGCAAAAATAGCCAGTCACAGAAAATAACGCCTCAGAAGGCAAAAACTAACTGAAACCCCTATACACATACATACTTACCGTGGGATGAGTCGTATACAGTAGTATATTGAAACCTAGTGTACAACACAAATTATTATTCGAGCTCGTATCTCTGTTTTAGGACTCGCTCATACAGCGCATACAAATGTTGGTCGGGCCGCGGAAGATGCTTCTTCGAAATAATTATTCGGGTGAGATATTGAGCTCCTCATGTGAGGAGCTCAAACAGTAAGGCGCTACCCCTAAAAGGCATTGCTTTCACATATAGTAACACATCGTGGCGTACAGTAATAGTATACTCTAAAGGCCTAAACCCTGTGCGAAGTTAAACTGGGGACACCCCCCGCCCCACCGTAACCACTCGCGCAGGCTCCAAACATGCTCACACCTACTCCCCGTCAATGTCGATCGACCACGCCGAAGCCTTCAAAACCCTACAAACCCAGAACTTGGCATACACTACCACTAGAGACTATTTAACTGACCCCGCCGAATTGTCGACGAAGCCCGGAGGATTTCCCGCCCGACACACATCTCAACCACCACACTCCACAAGTTGGACGTCGGACAGAGGGGGGAGGGCGGGGGTACCTGAACCCTCCCCCCCCCCCCCACCTGTTTGATGCATTGTAAGGTCGAGTGCGCACTTTCGAAATGGGGTGAGTAAAATGCCCCATCCCCCCCCCCCCCCCCCGCGAACAGTACGACCTTTCATGATGCCATGGGTTTGTGCAGCGATGACTGGTGCTACGGTAGGGGGTCCATGTATAGGCGCTTTGTTTTCTCCTGCATAGAGCCACTCGGCCGGGTGACTGGTATACTGCGTTGTACTTATGTCACCCTTTTGTTGTTGTTGTTCTACACACACACCGCCATTGGAAGTTTTGTTACGCAACGCCAACAAACTGTGTTTAGGTCCAATTTTCAGATAGATTCGGAGCCACTCTTCCGAGTGGCCAAACCCGGTAGTGAAAGTGTGGGTACCCTCCCTATCGTGGCACTAGTCCGATCTTGATTTCAATGCGGCGTCGGTCCAAGTGGGATTAGGGGAGACCCAGAAACCGCGGAAGCGCCATGAAATCGACAGCTTTCTCGGCTCGGTGATAGGTCGCTGCCCGAACAATGTAGACAGCGAGGAATCATTTGGATGGCAAGCTACGACAGGGGGGCGTGTACGCATTAGCGGTATGGCATGCATGGCCGTACGCGTATGGCCATAGACCCTCGCACAGAAATGCCGGGAAAAAGCAACCTGGGTTTTCACTTTTAGACTTTGAAAAGTGACTCTGCATGGTAATGACCATGCTGTCAGTGTGTCACCTCGTTTGTTTCCACTTATTATAATATCCGAGTTCGAATGCAGGCAGTACACCTGACGACGACTGCCAGCGGTGGGCCAGACACATTTGGGAATGCAGTACCTTTACTGTACCAATGATAGTTCGGCTCCATGGACGCCGGAAAAAACGCTTACAAGTTGAAACACAGCGTTGTTAGTATGATGATGATGAATGCAGCATTTTCGTGAAGTTGACTGAACCATGCAGCAGTCTGTGTAGCCGCCCCACCACGCGTCAAGGCAAAAGCGTGCGACACTTACTACACAAGGCAACAATACCATACTCCCCAAACACCCGGGACTCTTCAGGGGTCATGGTCTAACCCGCGGGTTGGTTCAGAAAGTTTGAGAAATCTCGCGGGTCGGCTCGGGTCGGCTCGGGGTTTTATCCTAACTACCACGGGTCGGCTCGGGCCACCCTTACCCGACCCGACCCGATCCGACCTACTGTAGTCCGCGTGGTTTATGACCCGACCCGCGAACAGCCCTTGCTAAAACACAACCCACCAACACAGTACTCTTGTGCCGGTCACCCAAAAGGCTATAATCCGCAAAACAAAGTTGTGCTTACTGTATAACCGGCTGAGCTGTAATAGATGACGGGAAAAAGTGAATAGCACCGGCTATACTGCAGGTGGCGTTACGGCATGAGGGGGATAGGGGGTAGTACTCGTGTTCACAGCTGGGGTACAGTGTGCCCTTTCGTGGTGCACGCCAAAAAGCGGCGGTGTTCATCCACAGCAATTCTTACGTCGAAGTAAAATCTTGCACAGAGTTGCTGTCGAGTCACCGCGAGGAGGGCACACACAATGCATAAACTGTACCAGTATGTATATATTCACAGTCAAATATCGTGCGCAGGGTGGAGATGGGAATCAAGTACGATGCGGCTTTTTGTGTCAAATCGCTGGCGCTCATACAGCAGCATGCATGCATACATGTGTTCAAAATATGCCGTGAGTACTGGGTGAGAGCGAACACGTCTGTATATATCAGCTAAGGACCGATGCCCGAGGAAACTACTGCGTCCACCACGGCACAGTAGATGGCGTACACTAGAGAACCCACACACCTTGCCCACACGCAGGTTTGGACGCATGCTACGATAGCCTGCATGCAGGTGCACCATCATTTCTCCGAGGGTGATCACTTGAGAAGCTCGAAACCTGACCCAAAAACTGATTGTGAAGGAAACTAGTACAGTAAATTTTAAAAGTGCTACCCGATGAACCATCCCATGGTCTTTTAAGTATAAAATGAAAACATATTGCATCAAAATAATTAAATTCCGGCGATCTGGGGTTAAGGAGCCTTCAATAGGTCATTCAGAAAACGTTTCAGCCAAAAAAAGGTATACCTTATACCTCTACGTATCGTACCACGCGTCTTTGGCATACTACGGTCGCCGCCGTCGCGCGCTGTAGATCGTGCTTCGCATCTCCTATTTTGGGAGGCACTTTAGTTTAATGTGCCACCAAAAAAAGCTCGGAGATATATCATGAACGTTGAAAAAACAAACACGACTGACTGTTTGTCGGGCGAGGAGCGATGGCCGGCGCAGAAAGTAATCACCTACTCGTACCGCGGCAGCTAGTATTAATAGTTGCCGTAGACAACCCACATGTTGTCAGGTGTACAGGTATACACTGGGTGTAGTATCCTGCAGTCGCCACTATCCTGCCGGGTCTGTCCTGCCTGGTCCCAGCGTATTCATATAGTTTCTAGTTTCGGGGGCACTTTAGACTAATGCCCCCCCCCCAAAGAAAGCTTGGAGGTATGATATGATATCCCGATTATTATTGATAGCCCGAACGCATCATCTCTGTGTATTGTATGCACCCCGGGCGAGTAATGATGTGGTCGCAGAACTGTACTACACACCCATCGCGGCAGCAGATGCTGTAGACAACCCACATAAACATGCTGGCCTGTGGCAACGTGGCAACTTACAACCCAATACCTGGTATTTGCCATGTTCTTCGGAGGGGCGTATTTGGTACGTGGTGATACGAGTGTATATTATCTACCACCTTCTCCTTGACGACTCACGGTATAGGCACGTGGCTACACAGAGCACGTTTGACAGCGGTTATAGAAACAGGGCGCCCCCAAATATAAATATCATCTCGGAGGGAGAACAACCACATCGCCTGGACATCGGGCGAGGAGCGATGAACGGCACTGTGCACCTACCGTGGTATCTGGTAGTTAGTAGATACCGTCTACTCGTAAACAAACCCATATATAGCCTTCGGTCGGCGTCATCGCGCGCGGTATCATGCATAATAGTTTGGGGGGCACTTTAGCCCAATGTGCCCCCAATTCCGAGGGCGCACTTAGGCGAAGTACCATCGGGGGCACCACACCAAATTCTGAAGTATCCCCCGGGGGCACTTTTACTGTCTCCCCCAAAACAAATGCCCCCGGGTTCTATGTCGAACTCCTCGAATCGCAGAAACAACAAGAAATTTAAAATGGTACGATTTGACCGAAAATATAAGAGCATTGTTATACTTATATTATAGTACGAATGGGTATTATGTTGCGGCCAGAGTTGCTGCTGTTATTCCGCATTGAACAGCACAACAACAGCAGTATTCCTAGGCAAGTAGTGCGCCAGCAACTTCCACAAACAGCGAGCATCTCTCCGCATCCCGTCCTCTGCGCTCCTCCTATCCCTGCTCCTACTGCTGTAGTCGTGTTCCTGCCCTACTCCCTCGCCTTCCGACCTGCTAACTTCTACGGGTCTAAGGTTGGTTCATGGAAGGCTTCATGTTTGCCAAGAACATTGATCTGTGTCTGTCTGCTGTCGCTTGCCAATGCTGTACGTCAAGCAGCAGCAGGATGCAAAACCTATCGCCGCGAGCTGCTACTGCTGCATTTCAACAACAGCAAGCAGCAGCAGCAGCAGCGCTGTTGTAGTAGAGGCAGACCACGAATCGACGCTCTGCTGTTGTGCGTGCTGCTAGTAGTGTCAGCCTGGTGCTATACTGCCAGTCCGGCGGGTGCTTGTTGCTCGGTGGCAGTTGTGATAGACTCCGCGTGTTTTGGTTGATACTGCCCCGTCTGGTTTTGTTTCCACTGCCTGTGATAGCCACGGGCATGTACCTGCTGTACGTAAGCTGCAGAGTATCTGCCACTTGGAATTGAACTGCTGTTGCAAGCCGTTTGCTGTTGTCTCTGGTGTGTAGGCGTTATACTCATACATGCAGAGGGTTCGTATGATATGAGTTGCTGCTTTCTGCTGTTGTTACTGCTGCTGCTGGTGCTGTGTCCTGCTGCTGTTGTTGCCGCTATTGCTGCTGCTGCTGTGGTTGTTCGACCCGATGAACTGAAATACCTGGTACAGTACAGTGTGTACTCGTACACAGAGCAGTACTGCTGTTCTGTTGTTGTAGATCGACACGAGTAGCACCCTACAGTACATAACATGATGCCAACAGGGATACTATTAATACTACTACTGTACGAGTACAAAGCAGATACATGTCACAGCAGGTATCACGGCCACAAGTAAGTCCACTTCTACTGCTGCGTGTATGAGATAACAGCTGCAAACGGCAGTATGGATCAGGTTAGGTTCTGTGCCCCTGTGATACCTGTCCTCTTCCTGTGTACATATCGGTGCGGGACAATTGGCCACGTATCATACAGGCTTGACAGGACACATATTTTATGAAAACTGGCCCGCGGGGCAAGGGGCTGAATTTCCTATGCGAGAGTGGGGGCGTTCTACGCGTATACTTGTACAGTAACTTCAGTATATAACGACTCCCGAATTTCTTATGTTTCAGTAAAATATCGGCCTGTCTCGTTTTCTTGTGCTAATACCAGTATTATTTATCAGGTACGCATGAGGTACCAGGTATATATTAAGGTGCCTACAGTCCCTCTCACAAGAAACCATAAATCGGGCTCAGGCTGACTTTCCTATTCTGGGCGCGCGCGAAGGTTAACATGTTGTAATATCGAAACGGGCGAGCTCGAACACATTTCAGGCCGACTTTCTTGTGAGTTGCGTTTTGTTCTTGTGGACGGGCCGGTACTGGTACGAAGGCACCTTTTTCCAAAGTTTCTCCCGCCTAAATAATGCTGCAGGAAAGAGATAACAATAACGCATCGGACGTATTTTATATCACACTCACCTATATATTATGGCAACGATGAGTTTCGACGAAATCCTCGATCTCACAGCTGTTGTTTCTTTTCTTTTTTTCAAATATATATCATGACCTACAGCACACACAGTAGATCACTACTGCAGATCCTGCTATATTTCGATGTTACGAAAGAGCTGTATCATACAGCTCCCACTCGACACACATGTGCGCAGGAGCCTTTATTTTCCTACACATCCCACCTGGCATACATGACCCATCTGCTACATTTATATTTTGAATACTAGAATAATAATACTCGGGAAGGGGGAAGGAAAGAGACACATTGTGCTGATGAACCAGTTGCAGTCGTTTTATTCATTAGTGAGTACACAGTACTCCATTTGGGTTTCACAGTCTGTTGGCTGTTGAGACACAGCAAGTTTTATCTCTCTAGCCTAAAAGAACCAGGGTGGACACTGGTTGTACTGGGGATGGATGTCGTTGGGCAGAAATATCGATTTAATGTTAAGGCAACAACAATTACTGCATGCAGGTGCTGCTGCTCTGTCAGATTGTGAAGCGCGCAATACAGCAAGGATTACTCGTACAGGTATAAAAAAAACAGCGTGTGCACGTTTTGTGCTTACAGCTCCGTGCATTGCAGTTTGGGCACGCCCCCTAACCCCTATTTTCGTGTACCCCGTGGACAGATCCAGATCACAGATCTAGATAATTAAGTTAACATCGATTATCCATCCGATGTGTGCAATTTTTTTGCAATGCATACGCACACAAAGAATTCATCTACTCGTAAACTGTTTTTGTTTGTTCGTACTACCGAACTGCCCAGACACTCAATACCATATTCCGGCCGCCTATTTTCCCACCGTACGTGTCTGTGGATGCTTCGACCGGGCAGGTACAGCAGCAGCGCATCAGACTCGGCAAAGTCACTCGTGGTGACGTGTGCCAGTTCTATAGGAGCTGCGGGTCGACCTCTGTAGGGGGGTATTCAAGTCGACGCTTCTACGCACCCACCCACCCACGGACACGACCAAAATGTTGAACGACAGGCAAAAACAGGTGAAAAGACAATTGGCAGCAGTACCTTGTAGTACCCCTTTTTTTTTCAAAATTGCAGTATACCCTTCACTGCTGCTAAATTATAGCAGTACCTATTGTATTGCTGCTAATTCACCGTACCTCTTGTATTGCTGCAAAATTGCCCCGCACTGTTTTTCTTCGCCGGTTTAAGTTCGACAGCGCTAGTTGCCAAAATACGTTGCAAAAAATCAAGGAGCAGTGCTTTTAATAGTAATGCCGAACCTTCTGCGCACTGCGATTGAATAGTGAAGGCAGGTACCGAGGGGGGGAGAAGGTAAAACACCTGTGACTACGGCTTGCCCAGAGAGCTGGGAAGTAAAAGTGATCAATAGACAAACACAAATTACGACACTACCAGTAGTAGTGTGAGTAGGCCTTATTGTGACACCAACAACCTTCAACATAGATAGGCCATTATATACCTGCTACCTGGTAGGATTTAGAGTGCAGGCTTAGCACGCTTTCTTAGCTCGAATTGTGTATGCTGTCGTCACAATCACCCCTCCGGGACCCATTTAAGGGATACAAGGGATAGCGACCAAGGAGCACTATAATAACTACGTACAAGGTTCCCCTCCGGGACGTGCCTAGGGGAGTGGCGCAAAAACGAATTGAAAACCTATTAATAGTATACAGCATTAATTGATTTTAGTGTCTGGCCAGTCTGGCTGGAAGTCGACTGTTTTTTTTGTGTCAGGGCCGAAGAACACCGGGATTTAGTGTCAGAACATTGAAAATGTCTAGGGTTTAGAATTGGGATCGAAATTGACTTGATTTTAGTGTTGGGTTCAAAATTTACTTCATTTTGTGTCGGGGACCGAATTTGACTTGGTGCGGGGATCCAAATAGGCTTGGTTTTTGTTCGGGAGGTCCACAACTTGACTTGGTTTTTAGTGTGCGGGCCGAAAATTAAAGGTTTTCAGTGGGGGGATCGAAGGTCACTTGCTCTTTGCGTGCGGGTCGAAAATACCTTGGTTTTGGCGTGCGGGGCTATAAAAGGTGCGCCGTGAACCGGCAACCCCTAACGAGATGGATAGATATCGCGCTGCTTTTTTGTTGACAGGGGTTGTTTTTTCTCATTAATTATCTTCGTTATATGTATAACCCAGTGGTATGTATATGCAGCGCCTTACCTTGTCAATCGTAGACCTGCTGTGCTTTCGACTGCTCACGAAAAACGCACAGCAGCAGCAGTAGCAATCAGTAGTGCTGTTGTACCTGTAGCAGCATGCATGCATGTACCGACCTTCTCGAATCTGCTCTACAGATGACAGGGCCCGATAATAATAATAAAAACTACTATTAATACGTAGTACAGTATATATAGGGACGCGCATCAGCAATACAACGCAGAGAAACTACCGAAATCGTGTGATCTTGCTTCCTGCTCTGCTGGCGGACGGCAAGAGTGTATAGCGTTGTGTAGCCAGGTGGTTGTAGCACTGCAGTGCTTGTGTGTTGTCGGTTGTCTGTGGTGTCTGAGTACGTACTACTGTACACAATAAAAAAAGGGGGGGGAAACGTGAAAAGAACAACTCGCCGAGGGTCGAACTCACGCCTTCAAATCCCAAATCGGGCACCGAGACCTTTTGACCAAAAATTCAAAGATCCAAATTAATATATATCATATCATACCATGCATTATTTTTTACGGCACACGCCAGAGGCACAACACGCCGCACATACACACAGCACAGCAGCAGAGACGAGAGAAAGGTGGAAATTGGTAATGACTGATGACAGATGCAAGCCTCTGATAAAGCAACTATGAATAGCCACAGCAGTACACGGCGGACCTGCCACACGCCGCGTGGTGTGGCCCGCTGCTGCTTGTGATGCTAGGCGGTGTTGTAACGTTGTTTGTGTTTTTTCATGTTGTCTGATGTGGTCTGATGGATTCCTGCGGTGAGATTCGGGGAAGAAACACAAAGAATTGGGAACAGTTGAGGTACTCAAATTCAATGAAATCGGTACTTATAATTTCGGCCATAGTGAACTCGGATTTGTCACACACAGCAGCAGCAGCAGCAGCAGAACAGAAATTTAGATGGTGGAATATGGACCGCAGGCTCCGATAATCACAGCTGTGGCCACAGCAGTACAGCAGTGCACATAGGCGTGTCACACACGCACGGTGTTTCCTGCTATTAATAGCGCTTATGCGCGGCAGACTTGTAACGTTGTGCTCTCTGCATGTTCTGTGTTGTCTACCTGTGGTATACTGGCATGTCTGCTCTCCTGTGTGCTCATGACAAGCTCGGGAAAGGGCAAGAAACTAAAACCAGAACATTATTATTTACTGGCACGTACGTACAAAATATGGCCTCATGCAGAAAACCCGGGAAATCGTCTTATCCACTCCCGCGGGAAAAAGCACTTTGAGCGCCCGCCACGCGAGCTACAGTGCTCGGATCGAGCCCAAACCTCGACCAATGTGTCCGGCCGGGCCTCCCGTGTCGAGGTACTTAGCGTTTTGCCGAAAAGTGCTCGTACGAAGAGAAAAGTTGCGAAAAGTGCGAAAATTTCACAAACATAACTATACATATGGTGCTGACAACCGTCGTGAGCGCCCGAAAGTAGTATTTAATAGTGCGAGTAGCAACATGGTGTGCCCGTGCGGCACAACTCGTTGCACTGCAACTCGGACACCAAGAATGCGTATCCCCCCCCAACAACGCAGTTTGGTACTAATGGTGAAACCGTCGCTTTTTACCGTCAGTGTTTTCACATCTTAGTTCCCCAAGAGAGTTTGTGTCGTACAGGCGGTCAGCTGGCTTGCCTAGTTAGCTTTCTTGCCCGCCAACTACAAACTACTGTCGTTGACAAACCCCACCAATTGCTGACCACCGTGGTTGACACCTCCCACTAACTACTACTGTAACTACCGTACCAGGTAGTGTATAAAGGACTGACGGCACGGTAGATAGGTGTATCAGTTAGTGTTTGCCTTCTGAAACAACAGTTTCTCGCCGGTTGAGCTCCTCAAGTACTCAATCAACTACAGGTTAGTGCGATAGTATTATATACGAGTATATATATGTTTAGGACTAGCACATACAGCGCATACAGCGCATACAAATATCGATGAGGTTGCGCGAACAAACGTTCTCCGAAGTAAATGTTAGTGTTTCGGGTGAGATGTTATATGAGAGTGAGATCCTCGTGCCAGGAGCTCAGAAAGTAAGAATATGCCACCGCCCCCATAAGGTGTCATTGCTCTTGGAACGTCCCCATTAACCACCAACTAGAGTCAACACATCCTAATAACTACTAACTACGTATTAATAGTATTGCTAGAGAACAGTAGTGTTAATAGTAATCAGAAACAAATACGGTTATTAATTATGGTAATAAACATGGCGAGATGACGCGTGCTTTGATAAAGGTAGCACTTTCTGGCCGAAATGGTTCCTGAATAATCGGACTCCTTAACCCAATATCGTTGGACTTTCAGTCTCGTCTTGCAATTGTATACTAAGTACGTATTGTTTACTAGGGAACCAAATATGGTCAGTAAACATGGGCAAATATACACATGGAAGGATATTAGTGGTAAACATTGCGAGATGCGTTGGAGGTTATGCGGTTTTGGTGTCCATCGTTGGTTCTAATTACTGTTTGCTACACATGCCCACCCGCAATAGTTGACACACCCACTAACTACTAACTATTGAACCATCCCACTAATTTTCTCTGACACCTGCAAAAAGGCACTGGTGGAAAAGGTCAACAGGGACTTGGACATTCCCTGGATCGGTGAGAGCATGGAAGAGCGCCTGATCAGCAAAGTTGTGGACAAAGTCGCGCCTAAGGTCGAGCCATCGCTTCTCGCGATCATGCCCGCCGTATATGTGGCATGCATAAAGCTAGCTTTGAACGAGGAGGTGCCCATCCAGGACAGGAAGGACCGCATCTCCGAGCTGCTCCGCGCTGAGCTGGCTGGGCCGCTCGCGAGGGAGCTGAACGAGCGCGTGGACGTGAAAATGATTCCGGAGAAGATGGAAGGGGCGGTGCTCAAGCAGATTTCCAAGAAAGTGATCGACGAGTTTGTGGAGTGGACTGTCGGGCACGTTTCCGAGAAGATGACGACGTGAGGCGGTTCCGCACGCCTTGGAAGCAATCGACTTGACCTCCAGGTTGCCGCGCTTCCACCACTATAGGATATAGGCCCACGAATAAGAAACAGCCCCAATGAAGAAACTCAATCTCGCGTTTTCGGGAATGCTAGAAACCAGCAGATTAGGAACACACCATGCTCAACTGCTGGTGCTACACCAAATCCTCCCGGTATATCATAGACTCTTTTATCAAGATTGGTGCCACACAAAACGGTGCCAGGCTTGCTCAAAGTGGGTGTTTCTCGCTGGTGGGACTACGCCCGGTCGAAGTGAATGCCACACTATATATCACGGGGGGGGGCACAGTAAAACTACAGTAGTATATAACCAGAGCCCACGATGGGCCCTGAAAACAGGTACTTCAGTATACCCCTCTGGTTTACTCGCCGTATTTGGTTATGATTTCTACTACAGTATACCTGGTATATAGTACTGTGTGTTCTCCCGTAATAGATGCCTACAAAAGCGTTTGGGGGATTCGTTTTGGAAGGGGTGCGAAAACACTGCCAAATGGGCAGGTGAAACATGCGCCAGTGGTAAAATAAGTTGGATTGGTTTTGAGTAAGTCGGTTAGCAATGTGTATTGCCCCCCGAATTTTAACGCATTCGCCTGCCGTTCCCCGGTGTTGAGTATTTGTTTTGTGTTGTCGCAGTAAGCTCAGCGAGAGGGAAGCGGGGGGTATGTTTTGGGGAAGAAAAGTGAGAAGGTGGATAAGCGTGGGCATGTACTCGCAAATTTCCTGGTTCTTGCACCTATGGACTCGGCAGGAGCAGGGGGGCAGGCTCGCCGCACACCCGGCTAGCTTTGCGGTTAACTACAGGGCATGTTGGTCGTAACGGTAATGCGGCGCCAATGAATGCGTGGCATTGGTTTGATTTTCCCTTGTCCCTCGTAGGTGTTAGTGTTTTAAAGGCTGGGCGGAAGCATTTCTTAATTTTTGGGGCAAAATTCAGTTGATTGATGTTCGACGGAACATCATTCGGTTGTTTAATTAATGTTTTTTTACGGGTATGAAACAAGCTTGACTAGAGAGCTCGAAGCAGGTTAACTGCGGGGGTTCATTCCGGGTAAGTCAAATATATCACTGCTGTCAGCGATATGTGAGTATAGCTCATGTGTACTCGTCGCTTAAAGCTCCCCCAACAGACAACCGACGTGTGAGGCAAAGACGACCACAGGAGGCTGGGCATGGATGGATCCTACTCTGTGAATGCTTGTTTTCGGGTGTAGAGTAGTTTTTCTCTGCGAGAGCCTGTTTAAGGATATGTCGGTGCACATAAACCGGGTTGGGCGATCATAAGTGACATGCAGTGAGGCTATTCCAACGCCTCCATTGATTGCAAAACTGATGGACATATTACGCGTCGAGTGCCGAGAGTGTGGCTTTCCGGTGCTACCCGGAAATCGCGCACATGCTGGCATGAGCAAACAAGCGGCAAGCGGCATTGATGCGACGTTCAGCGAAATATTGCAGTAGGTTGGTGTGTTGGTCAGGGCACATACACGCGGTTCTATTAGTAACGAGCAGGCACTCCACAGGCTTTCACTTTGTCAGAGCCCGCTCCATGACTACGGACTCGATTTTGGCGGCGAGTTAATAAGAGAGCAACAAAACTTCCCCATCGGTACCCACCCGGTGTGGAATTACGTTCCCGTCACACCCAGGGTATGTACGTTTCGGAGGCCCATGCTGCGGTAGCTGGTAGATATGCCCCTCGGATGCATGGTATGGTAGAGGTGCACCGCCATTGTTTTTTCTGGGGTTGGTCACTTGAGGAGCTCTTTCCCTTCACCCAAACAATCGTTTTATAGAGGAAACTATAACTGCTCTACATGTAGTCAGATGAGCAACACCATGGCCTGAGTATAAAATGAAAAAAAAAAATTCAACACGAGACCGTATTTCCGACGAATTTGGATTAAGGAGCTTTTAATAGGTCATTCCGAAATCATTTTAGCCAAAATAAGGTATACCGCATACCTCTATCGTAGCACACATCCTCGTTGATTATGGGGCTCGTCACTTGAGGAGCTCAATACTCTCCGAGGAGGCGTGTGTGCTACGATAGAGGTACGAGACGTTTTGGCCAAATTTTGAAAAATTGTTTTCTGAAGGACGGGTCTCCTTAACCCAAAATTGTCAGAATTCCATATTTGTGTCGCAAGTTTGTTCGTTGTCTAGATAGGCCATGGGATTGGCCATCGGCCAGCGCTTTTGTTTTCTTCCAAAATCAGCTTTTGGGTGGGGTATAGAGCTCCTCAAGTGATAAGTGACCACCCGTATAAGGCAAAAACATGGTGCACCTCTATCGTACCATGCGTCCCAAAAACTTGACTTCGAAAAGTAAGGCAAGTGCAACCCGATGCACCATCCCATCCATGGCCTTGGCAAACAACAGATATTAGTGCCAAACGACTTTTGACATGCCAATAAAAGTGGGTTAAGGAGCTCTGTCGTTCAGAAAAGAGTTGGATCGAAAACCGGTACATACAGTACCCCTATCGCCGCACGGACGGGTGTTCGGCAATGCTTTTCGTGCCTTGATGTGACCCCAAGACATGAACCAGAATCCATGTCAGGCACTGACCAAAGCAGGCTGAGAACGAAAGAGTCATTTCCTGCAAGAGTCTCACCTGGGATGTATCGGGGGTGCCTTGGCCGGGTTGCTTCCGTGAGGAATGTGTTGTCCGACAAATGCTATCCTAGCCCTTTGGTGGCGCGCGTCCTTTTCGGGACCCAGGTACGGTAACCCTTGGCGGGCCCATACTGTGCCGGTAGGTTACAGTAACCCTTCTGTTGATAAATCTCTAAAGGTGTGCGTAGCTGGCACGGGAACGCGTGGTGGTGACTCTAGACGGTGACATAAAACTCTTATATATTATCCAGCCGTCGAGCTGACTCGGCCCAAATGTCGAGTTGCATCGGGCGGCTCAAATAATATCCCGACATCCCATACCCCACTACGAGAACCCCTATCATGCATGTGGAACTCCTACTATACGGTGTGGTGGAATTGGGGTTTAGAAGGGTCAATTCCACATTGATCCGCGTTACGTAACATTTTAGTCCACGTTTCTACCACATTGGCGTCGACGGCAGGACATGGTGCTTTCAGCAGGCGAGGTCGCTGGTTCGATCCTCGGCATCATTCCCCTAAAAAATAAATTAGAAACCACGTTTCTACCACAACGGTGGATCTTATGCGCTGTGTTACTGAGTACAATCAACACATTTCGGTGCCCATCATTACCAATAGCGATCAGTCAACGAGTGTGGCCTTATTATCATGGTGGCTTGCAGCCTACGTACATACTCATGATATACCGTGTGCTCCTGAACAACTCCTTTGCATTAGCGTCCGGCAATACACTCAGCATCGCTAACTTGCTAACGCACTGCTGTTGAAGCAGTTCGCCTTATTTTGTGTGGTCGTTGCCGCACTCGTTCGGCACTTTTTCATGTGTGACACGCAGCAGAACCCACACCCCCCTCGGGCGAAATGAAAGGCCGGTTATCTTGGCGACGGGGGGAGTGCGCACGCCAAAACAACGTGCCTAAGTAATGTCTCGACAAAGTCCTCCCAACGTCGCAACGGTCGTTGGGTGTGACACCCTGGTTGTTGGAGAAAACCGGCTTTGAAATACATCCCAGAGAGTGTGACTCTTGGGAATTTTGCACCTCTGAGCTCCCAAAATGTTAGACAACTTGTGTGGATAGTGGTGTTGTACGCAGGGTGGCAGTCAGCGCGTATCCGCGTGGTTGTATGTTCAACGAGCAGACACCGCGGGTAGATTCGCAAATACGAGGCTATCCAGTACTCTCCTGTCGTACCTGTCACGCATCGATCTTGTAGACCAACCGGTACTCCGCTGTTGCTCTCGCTTGTCACATGGCACATACACGTGGTTTAAACTTCTTGTTGCTGAAATTGGTCGCCTCTTCTCGTACGACAGCTCTAACGTGACATACAATGCAGTACACTGGGGGGCAACACGGCAACGCGTACCGCTGACGCTACATTACATAATACTTACAGAGCAGACGCCTACAGATATTCACGTCCCGAACGGTGCCCATGTGGATCTAACGGTGCCGAACGACGTGGAAGTGCCCATACCGCGATACCTACGTGTACATACTCGTACATGTATTTGGGGGTCCACGAAAACACTATTATAAACACGTACAACGGCAAGCAGTCAAGAAGGGCGTGCAAGTGGTGGCAATGCGGTTTGGCACATACCCTCTCGGCCGACATTCCACAAACATACATGAGAGTCAAAAGGTGGACAAACGTTTGAGGATACATACGCATCTTTTATTTTACGGCGATGGACGTAATGCTTTGAACACATCCGCGGTTGCGTCCCTGTACTAACTATAAACCATTTTGGGCTGGTCCACATTGCTTGCGCGGGTACTTGTTCCGTGGCTACATACTTTATATTTGGATTTGAAGAGTTTTTTTTAGGTTCTTCGTTCTTGCCCTATGGCTATGTTACAGTAGGTACTATTCATAGTACGTAGCTGGTACGAGAATACGCACGCCTGCTGTGTTCTCTCTGGTTTCCAGCTTGGGACACCCCCGAGATTTCAAGCCAACCACAACCCCGAAGGGGGATCTTGTACTATATATAGACATATCACGGGCTCCTCGGCCGGCGTGGCTCGTGCCCAGTGCAACCTACTGCATCACAACACAACACCCCCGTATTACACCCCCGTATCATCGTACGCACCCGACAGCACAGCATGGCGACAATCTCCCCGTTAAACATCGCGCACCCCACGACAGAGCACCAATACCTCCGCTGAGGAACGTATGCCCCCTGAAACATCACACTACTCGTACAGGAATTCCCCCGTTAACGACCCCACATGGCAGCAGCCGTATACAGCAGCGCGTCACCCGTTCACGCTCCGAGGTCACGAGGCACCTTCTACAGTCCACTGCATCACTGAAGAGTCCGGCCTGTTGGAACCATAAATGTTAAGGGTCACGTACGATGCGGAACAGAAATGAGCGAAAACACAAACAAGATAGATTCTAGGGTGCATATGGGTCTTGCTGGCGGATACTTGTTCCTGTGGTCAAGTCAAGTATGTACGCTGGTGAAAGGCACATACGCATCGAAAAACAAAAACGAGAACTTCAATCGAATCGTGTGGATCTCGGCTTTTCCCCCAACTCGAAAGTAGAGGCACGCCCTTACTTTGGGCTGTCGTTGTAAGTTAGCAGCTCGCTTTGCTCGTAAGTTATCAAGTCCCTTCGCTCGTAATGATGCAATGAGGGCGAGCGTTATAGTATGATTGCGAGTCAGGGTTAGGGTATTATAACACTTTGAAGAGGCGACCTTTAGCACGCAACCTGAGTATACGATAGGAATCGTATTGATAAACAATGAAAACCCTTAACCACCATCATGATTTGCGGACTGGGAATGGTCTCCTTGACTGCAACAAACACGTGGCGATACGGTAGAGATAGCAATTTTAGTCTGCATTTGTTTTTGGATGATCGTGCTCCTTAACTCACAATCGTCGGCCTTTCATTCCTTTCATCGTTAGTGTTATAAGGATTACCCTGGGCTGGGTAATCGATCGATATTTTACCCCTATAGCTCAGCAGGTAGTACCCTCACATTTGACGCCGTCGAGGACACGGGTTCGAATATCACTTCGAACGTTTCTGTTGCCAAGTTTTTCATAATGTGGTTCCTTTTGTTTCTGAATGATCGTGATCGTGATCGTGCTCCTTAAGCCACAATCGTCGGCCTTTCACTCTTGTGTTGCTAAATGTTTCATAATGTGGTTCGGCCATGGGATTGATTATTCATCGGGTAGAGTTTATGTTCGACTCTAGAAACATTCGTTTCGTGAGGTATAGAGCTCCTCAAGTGATAAGTGACCACCCTTATAAGGTTAAAATGGTGCACCTCTAGCGTGGCATGCTTCACAAGGAGGCGTGCAGCGCGGCGTAGCATTTCTAGCATGGTGCATGGGGGCAGGATATGGTAAAGTTAATTTATATTCGGACGGCCATCTGGCGAACGTATGTACCAGGTAGAGTTTACCACCTACTACTCCCGAAAACGGTCGGCAGACTTTGTGCGTACGATATGCATATCCAAGCCTTAAGGAGCCCCTTCGGGCGAAACATTGTACCAGAAGTAGTATTGCAACTGAAACGCAAAAAAAAGGGATTTAGTTTGTTTAAAGACTTACCTAGTACAGGTTTTACCCGAAGGGGCCCCTTAACCCTATATATACTAATGACGCATGCTACGGTAGAGTTGCACCATGTTTTGTCTGAGCTCCTCACTTCAGGAGCGTCATACCTCACCGAAAAAAGGATTTTGGAGGAAAACAAAAGTGCCGCCGGATGAGAAATCTCATGACCGAAGTGTACTTTAAACCATTATTCGTCACAAAGATGAAAGTCCGACGAATTTGGGTTAAGGAGCCCGATCGTTCAGAAAACGATGCAGCCCAAAAGTGCCACCTCTACCGTAGCACGCGTCCCAATCCTAACCCCAACTCCGTCAATTAATGTTTCGGGCCAGTCCTTCTCGTCTCGTACCATACCCAGTATGCGCCAACCATAATATCGAATACCAATCTGTCCTGGGAAGATACCTGGTAGGTAGTTTTTGTACTATAATATGCAATCCAAACGGTCAGTCGTAAGTGCTTATCTCTACCCGACGAAATGGGTATCGACCACATTACATGCATGCTATAATACAATAAACGGGCACATAAAGCAATTATTTAGGAGCTCCATAGCTCACCCAAAACCTGACGGTGAGAAACAACGTAGGCTTGCTGATTACCCCTCTTGGAGCTTGAGAGGGGAAAATGACGACCACATATGGCGGTTGCCGCAACGGTCACTGCGTGATTGGTGGATGGTATATGCAATGGATAGTGCCCGAGCTACAATTCTTGCAGTGCAAGGAGTCGTACGGAACGGGTGCAACATGATAGGGCTACACATGGTCCTACCCGCACTGCGGGCTCTTCACGCTGCGTGTAGACAGCAGTTGATCGCACCAAAATTATATCAAGTAGACTCCTCCCACGGTAGGGGCGTAGCAGATTTTTCTGAGCTCCTCACATGAGGAGCTCAATATCTCACCCGAAACATGACTTCGGAGACATTCGTTCGCGCAACCCGACCAAAACTTCCAATGCGGTAGTCCAAAAACAAACGTACCAGTAAAATAATAAGAGTGTCCGGTGGTTACTCGCGTGAGGAGCTCACCCGGTCAGAAAATATTGAGCCAAAACGTGGTACGCCTACCGTGGGACTGCTCAGTATTTGTTGTGGTGGTCACTATCAACGGGATGGGACCAAGAGAGTCAGTCCGGTGAATAATAGGGTGGCTTAGCTACAAAATGGAGCGTACCAGGTATTGTACAACTCCAATCAATGACATTCCAATAATAATGGGTGCTAACTTTCCTCAGTTGAGTAGTCCCGTAACTCAGACCTGGTACAATATTTGTAAAAAGTACTGCGTACGATACCCCTATCGTGTAGAACACGTCAAGAGTTAGACGTGGACCACTCTGTGCCTACTGAAACTATACGGAACGGTTTGGTATTAACATTTCAATACAGTCTTTGTTTTCAGGGAAATAGTGACCTTTATTCTCACCCGCCGATGGTGATGAGCCTCATCGGTTCAACCCCGACTGTGAACCGCGCACTCAGGACGTGAGAGCTGTGCGCCCTGTACTCCTTGTGCCGTGCGCCCCCCCTGAGCACGGGATACCTCAGCAGGCGAATGGTTTTACTGTCGTCCGCGGTGGCCAGCAGGTTCCGGCTCGGACACACATCAACGGCGTTCACTTCGGTGTTGTCGGAATATGCAGGGAATATTCCCTGCGATGATATGATAGAAGACGTCAAGGCATGACGGGTACATTATACAGCGTTAACTCTGATGGCGACAATGATGATGATGATGATGATGATTATGGTCCTGGTGATGACGGTGATGATAATACACGTAGAGCTGTGGTTTGGTAGATGTTTTTCCTTTGTCAAGAGCCTAAACACGTTCCAATTGATGTTGCTTCTCTGCTCAGGAGCTTTGAAACCCGGTGTTGTTGGGCTCGAGGAGCTTTTCACCCTGCTTATATTCGTTAGAAACCCTGGTACGTGCTTATAACGGTACATACGTAGCCTATAATGGGAGTGTTGGATTGTGCAGTGAGACACGTGACTAGGATCTGGGTGCACCTACCATTTTCTAAAACCTCCACACATGAGGGGCTCTGTTCTAATAGTAAGTGATTGGCACTATTACTAAACCATTTACACTAGTAGTAAGTCACACACAAACTGACTCTGACTACACATAAAAGTATAACCTGGTAGCCTAGGTATATAACGAATGGCATGTAAACCCCACAACTGGCTTTCCAAGGGTGTTGGTCAGGCGTTTCCCATGCAAATGACCACGGCAGTCGAAATTATTTCCCCCAGACGTTGCTACCCCTGTTATAGCACGTGTGAGTAGGCTGAACATATACGACTAAACAGCCAATCTGAGGGCAGTTGGCATTAAAAATTAATGAATATGCGGTCTTTATTTCTCGGGACAAAGAAGGACAGTTTTGTCGAAGAAGACTGTTGGCTGAGATAGGGCTCTCCGGAAGGGAAGACCCTCACCTACTATAGGTGTGCCGCCTACCGAATAGCAGGCATGTGTGCGTGTACTCTCGAACTTTGCTGATCATGCCTTCACCATAATACATACCCAGACCGCCAGCATGAAATTCCTCCCCATCCATGTACCCCACACACCTGCACTGGCCAGCCGATAGAAGTAGACCATGTCGCCCAGTGCTCGTCCCTCAGCAAGAACGCTCGCTGGAACAGTCGGGGACGAAATTCGTCGCCCGGCACCTCCGCACCGGGGTTTCCTCCATCGTGGCCACTCTCACCGCCTTCGGCAGGGTTTCCAGGAGGAGGCAGTATTTCCCAGTGCAGGACTTGGTAGTCCTGGCCGCATGTGTGCACGAAACGACCGTCCACGGTCCAGTCGAGGTGGAGCACTCGAGAGCTGTGCCCCTTGAGGCAGGCTATTCGTCGGTAAGCCCTTTGTCGAGGAGACCCGGAGGGCTGCTGCTGTTCAGCGCCAACGGTATTGTCAATGTGGTTTTCTCTGCTCGAGGTTTTCGTCGCGCGTGGTGTCTCCTCCGCCCCGTTTTGATGTTGCTCTCGCGACTGTCCCTCCTTCCCGCCCCCTTCCTCCTTCTTCAAGTGGCTGTAACCAGGAACTTCGCCCTGACCCAATGGATGATCGGAAGGCTCCGTCAGATAGATGTGTTCTTGTTGCGTCTTACCAACATTGCCACCAGTGGCATCCCCCGCCTCAGCTTCAACCGCCATGATGACCAGCGTGCCGTTTTTGCAGCCAATGGCAAGGTGAGACCCCGATGGGGAATAGCGCATGCAAGACGCACCCAAGCCCCGCCGCTGCTCCTTTGTTGAGTCACCTCCGAATTTTCTCGGGCTCCGCCAGCTGTTCGGCTCGTCTGTATTGCCCGACGTCACAAATTGTTGAATATGAGAAAAGGGTCAGGGTCAGGAGCTCTCGCCTATGCAACTCATCCGCGTTGGTCGATAGCACAAATTGAATAATATCACTTAGTAACGGTTAGAACTGGACGCATGCTACATTTGGCAGGGGAACCCCAGAAATTTCTGGGAATCTTCACATGAGAAGTTTTGATAAAAACTGCGAATCATATTGAGGAGCATCCAAGCGGGATTCGGACCACAATGGCTATGATGCAGCAGTTCCTTAGTTGAGAATCGCCGTCAGTCCTTTTTCACAAACTAACGGACCAAACCGCGCTACCGATGCGTCGCTGAAAGGTTTTTACAAACACTTCTTGTTTTATGTATATAAAATATTGTGTTCTCTAGGCACGGTTACATACGTGTGCCGGTGCTCCATTCCTGCATTGCTGTTTACGACGGACGCAACTGGCTGCAGCTAACGTCGCGTCAGGCATAAAGAGAGAGAGCGCCACAAAGCATGGAGCCGAATCATCCCAACACAATTTCTCTATCCCATGTCGATCGCTTCACCTTCCTTCAAGCCCGTCCCTCTTGCGCTTCGGGTGTCTGCTCCCGACCCCACGGCGGCTCGATCTGAAAGGCTTTTGCTCCGGGTGTGTCCGTCCACTCGCTTTCTTGAGAAACCGGATCGCCCGGTATCGCGCGCACCAGGCCTGGGTTGTTCACCATTCATTGACCATCAAGGGGGGGTGGGCGGTAAGAGCCGGGGGGTGAACTGAATAGCCGCCTGGCATGCATCGCCGTAGTCGTATGACCATAGACCCTCGCATCTCTACAATGCCGGGACGGAGCACGTTGGGGTTTCGCCAACCAGGCAGGCATTGCTTGCCCGAAGCGCGAAGTGCCGTAAGGTGTTGGGGGTGTACTCATGTCGTGCAACAAAAACGATTGTTGGCTGGGTTATACAGCGCCTCGCTTGAGGTGCCTCAGAACATGTTTGTCTGATGTCATATCGTCGCACGGTCTGCATTCGGATATCAATACGTAGCAGCCGGCACTTGACACCGAAGAGGTACCTTGTGTTTAGTTTCGTGTGTTTGTTTTCTACAAGGGTTTCGGTGAGAGTGGAGGCGTGTTTCTTCTTTAGTTCGAGCGCGTTTCGCTCGACAGCGCTTCACACGATTGATAGATTCACACAAGGGAAGCTAGCCCGACTGTCCGCAGACCAGGTGGGAGTGTCTCGACACGAAGGACTTGCATCTTAATGTAAGAATCCATGAATTGGTCGTTTCACCAACAAATCATGTCGATCACCCCTGAAACACCTCCCTCTTTCGTGAGGGCCTCGCGGAGACGCCTGCCACGGCAGCGTCGCCCCTGCGGTTTCCTTAGGGTTCTCATGTGAGGAGCTTTATACCTCATCCAAACACTTGTTTTTGAGACAAGACAAAATGAAAACTCAACCCAACTCAACACTGCCGTGACCTAGTCGTGTACGTATATATCAACGAAAACATAGTGAAAAATGCCATATGTATTCCAACGATAAGGCATGCCTTGTAAGGCATACCAGGTATGCCTTATGAGGCAGTTCTTCAATCGAAGAGCACCGACAGTCACAACCATGGTTTTGTCAAAACAGTGCTACTTCTTCTATCGCAGCACGCTTCGGAAACATACTACATTGTACAAACTGGTCAAATTTAAGGACGCACCTGGTCAATCCACGCCCGGGCGAAGCACTCGACGAAACGGAGGGTTTCAATGGTATGGTGGCGGCGGAACCCCCACCACCCGCGCCTTCACCGTGGGCCACGCCCCCCCCTGGTCCAACATCCCTCCCAGCTAGCGTTAGCAGCTTGCTGTGCGCGATTTTCCCGCACGCGACCCCGCTGAAGGCGCCTCGAGTGTTCGGTGCTGGCTGCCAACGTTTAGCCAACAAGGATGCGGGAAGAATGGTTCTTGCGCGGTGAAGCTCGATCCCCGATGCATTGCTAGCGGACCAAGATGAAGACGAAGAAGAAGAGCCGTGGCCGCGGGAATCGCTTGGAGACTGGTCTACGCCGCCATTGGCGTCATGCGGCTTATTTGTACTGCTGTCGTCGCCAAGCTTGGAGCTCCGTCGGTGCACTCGGAAGAAGAATATTTCGTTCGAGTTCGCAGAGCCCACGACAACTTCGTCGAGGTGAGGGCTGCACGCCAAGCAGGAGGCTGGACTAGGAACATGGCCGAGGGCGACCGGGAGAGTCGAATCGGCATCCCAGATGGTCACAGACCTGAGGAGGAGAGGTTTCAATTTGTTTCGACGCATTTTGTGGAAGGGGACGGGAGGAAAACCTACCGAAGTAGTGTACTAGGGTGGGTATTGATATGTATTTCAACTAATACGGGGGAATGAACATATACCCCCTTTGTTTGTTTGGGGGGGGGTCGATAGGATGACAGCTTCAGCACTGTGGGGCTGGCGAGTCCAAGTACGATATGACGATGACAGTATGAGCCACAGATCAATGCTGCGCTAAACGTCCTAGCGCAAACATAAACGTGCATATGTGATCGTATCAACTGGTAGTTGCTCGCCTGATAAGCTTGACAAATCAAACACTGTGAGCAAAAGTGGTACAAAAACAAACTAACGTGGTATTGTTCCACATAGGCCACAACGAAGCAGTAAAGACTGTTCGGTAAGGAAGAGTTAGTCCGACGCGCAGCGCAAGGATATGTACACGGCACGCGCGCGGCACACTAACTGGTGTACGACCGCTGTGCGCTATTCCTTTGACGGGGGAAACTAGTCAACATAATATAATCTGGTGTGTAAGCAAGGGGGGTTACGTGGTGGTTGTAGACCATTGTGGGTCCCGGTTACGATGGTCTCCCGTGGTAGAAAGTTGATAGTATTCTTCCACTCGTTTATCGCTTTTCAGGTCGTGCTGAGCCTGGGTGGGTCCTAGACGACTTAAACGAAGATATCATTGCACTACAGTAGTGTTAGGGCGCGACGGACACCGTCCATGGGGATTGCGGGCACAGTTAGCGGCAACATAGCGCTACGAACGCCAACGGAATAGCAGTCCGCCGCACGTTCGTAGGTGTTTCTAACACATATCATGCGGCCCGTCAATGTGTTAAACAAATACGAAGTAAATATATAGGCCTTCCAGCAACTCGCAACTGTTTTTCGATGGAGACTTCTCTCCTGCTGTCTGTGGCCATCCAGAATGCGCCTTCCAACGTACGATTAAACTTGGTCAACGGATGGACATATCGAAACACGTTTAAAGTACCCACCTATCATATCCAGCCGTCGCGTACTCTTGCAGCCCTTCGAAGACCCCCAAAGCAAGCACGCTCCCGTAGTGGCCTCGCACGAGAGGTGTAACTTCCGCCTTTCTTGAATCAGAGCTGGAGCCGTCAGAAGCTAAACCTGCGTCTCCACCACCGTGCTGCTGTCTCCCTCCACGGGCGGAAACTGCTACAGCGCGCTCATCGGGCGATGCGTCTCTGCGCGGCGCAAAGAGGGGACAGGGTGGTCGAAATGTATCGTGTAGATTCATCGGAAGCCTGGTCGCGCATTGGGTCGTCAGATGACCACCCTCAATTCCGGGTTGGCGTCGCTGAGTAGACGCCAGAGCGAGATGGCTACCCCGGGAAAAACACCAATGGCACACCCCTCCAGTCTAGTTATAGGCTCCGGAAAACTTGACAGAAGTCATCTCTAAATGGGGAACCTGCATGCGGATGCGATATGACTGGTTGCACACTCTAAGGTATACCTGGTACAATATAACAGCACCGTTTGGAAGCGGAACGATACCCCAAATGTGCCTGAATACCAAACGCTTCAATGCCGTTTGTGTGGCTGCAAAGCTCAATATCACGCGAATGGTGTGCTTCGGTGCTGAACTCCAGGCCAAATGTTCATCAGAACGCTGATTGCATCCCCAAATGTGATATTATTATTGCCGGACTCTGGATCTGTCCCAATGTCATAATGTCGGCTTCAAGGCTTCTACGCACGCGGTTTGTCCATGCGCAACCTTCTATCTGATTACAATGTTGGTGAGCCTCCATGTTTGCACCATATGATTGGTTCCGTATAATGCGGTATGGCGGTATGATTGTATCGCTTGAAATGTTGAAAATTGCGCTATTTGGGTTCCTGCATGCTGCATGCCACGCGAGTTTCGAGTCTTCAATCCCGAATTCTCCACCAAGTTTGTGTCTGAACGCCGCACACGTCGCCAATAATGCCATCCTTCCCGCCTGACTCCGAGACTTCTCAATATCTTCACTGTTGCCGAGAAGCAAGCACGTCTTCGCGGTTAACCAGACAGCTTCCCTGGTCCTTCTACGTCTCACAGGATTCACCCATGCGTAAATTTCCATGCTATCGACTTCTGCAGAGAACGCGCAAACCGCACCTGTCATCAGCAGGGTACTTCAACATCACCAAGGCGTTCGTGTTTGCACCGGCTAGCAGACGCTCCCCGTCTTTAGACCACGCCAAGCTCTTGCAGTAGCTCCCCTGAGGAAGAGGCAGAGGTCTGGCAGAACCGATATCTGCACGGCACATGGTACGCAAGCCAGGTGCATTGTATGAGCCCACCGAACAGCTGGCGATGTTATGTCAAGCCGATTTCGAACTCAGAGAGTCTCCCAAACGCTTCAAGAAGGGGCATATGGTGCACACAGTACAGGTCATGGGCCCACCGAACCGTTTGAAGTGCTAAGTCAAGAAAAAATCAAAGTCACAAGCTATTTCGGGAAATGGAAAGGTCGTGCTTCGGCCGAACGATTTGTGATTGACGGGGTTCTATGACTGAGGAACTACCCAGTAAAGCAATAAGGCATGCATTATCCCAATAGGCACGCCTTATTCCAATATGGCACTCCTTATCCCAATTATGGCACGGCTTATCCCAACAAGGCATGCCTTATCGTTGCAAGACAAGGAGTGTCCTACAATATTTGTCGGTATACAAGGTTTATACCTAGAACGTTGAAAATCTCATCAGGTTGCGCTCTCATGGCTTCTGAAAGCCTGGCTTTGGGTGGTACGGCCTACGGCAGGTATAGAACCCCGCAAGGAAAAAACACCGGCATTTTTAGGTTTTTGCTCTATGGTAGCATGCGACCAGACAATAACAAATCCCGCCACTGGAGCACGGTACAGTGTATTGGAGCTTGTTTATCTGAGGTCATATGTACGGGGCAGGAGGCTTTGTCCAATCGAATACGTACAATACGTTACCGGCGGCAGGGCTAAGGAGTACTACTGTACGCACAAACGAAATTGAAGCCTCTCCTTAGTGCTGAAGGAAGGGCGCATGGTATATACACACAGGGAATGAGCCGACTAAACAGCTTGTAATTTTTTTGTCGAGCGAACTTCTAAAATTGCAACTGTTTTCGAGCGGTGAAGGAAGGGCATCAGTTTGGCCAAATTAATGTGCTATCCCTGAGAGACGTGTGCCGAATATATGCATAACAATACCAGTATATGCTACCTGTACCGTCAGGAGCACGTGGACCTTATACCCGTGAAGAAGAACGACAGGAAACGCAGGCAACGGTAGGAGCAACGGCGATGCGCAAAACGGGCACGACGAAAGCGCAGCGGTTGAGACTGACCTCGTATGTCGGGCACCGAAAGCCAAATTTCACCTTACAGTATTGGCAGATGGCGGGAGGCGAACGTCACCAGCGTAGGCGTCAACCAAGGAGATATGGGTCCCGTACTGTAGTGCCGTGACGTTTTCTAGAGGAACGACTGCAGTTGAACACGGTATATAATTGGTTACACCTATGTACGTAGAGTCGAGGTCACAAAAGGGCTTGCATGATGCACCAAATATCGAAAAATCTAGAATCTGCCAACCCCTCGAACATCGTAAGCAATAACCGTAGTAGTATTTTGGGACCCCTTTGGTAATCTTCTCTCGCCTTACCCCGAGTAAGTTGGTCAATTATATTCATCCGACTGATCACCCTCAGCGTTTTTACCCCACAGCAAGCACGCTCCCGGTCCCACCACAAAACCTCCGCACCACCCCTACCTTGCGTTTCCCTGTCGGGTCGGACCTCGACCCTCGGGCCCGCACCGGCATCCGGACTCGCTCCCCCCTTTCTGCCCCGTTCGGTTTCTGGCGCAGCAGGGTCGTTCTCTTTTTTCCCTTCACTTTTCCGGACAGAAGAACCCGCCTCCACCGCAGGTCCAACTCCCACCGCGAAAGCGTTCGGCACCTGCCCAGTCGTGGCAGCACCGTTCCCCCGCATCTCCCCTCCTCCCCGGCCCTCCTCCTTGCCAAATGGCAGTAGGCCTGACAACGAGATCTCTCCCTCGTCTTCCCGGGCGAGGGTGGTCTGGTAATCCATGTCGACCCCATCTGCTGCAGCATCTGGTTGGTCGTCGCTGGCCGGATGCTCTGTAGTGCCTGCTACGCGGCGCAATCGGGGACCGGACTGGTCCCGGTCTTTCCCGTGGTGGGATAGGTGTATCTCCGCCGCCGTGTTGTGCGTGGAGAGTGCTGGGGGGGGTGGGCCCAGGTAGGGGGGTGGCGGCAAAAAGAAAAACGCCTGCCACTGTACGACCTCCCCGTTGGCTCCGGCAGACACAATTTTACCGCTGTGGGTATCACATGTGTCACATAGCAACAGGAGAGGTGGGGACAGGGGATAAAGGCACGAATAAGGCCGAAAATCGTAAGAACATCAAGAAATAAGGGAGCAGGGGTAAGAGGGGACATAAATCGAAAAACTTGAAAATGATGAAAACGAACGGGAACAAAGCCTACGCCCCCCTCCACCCCCGCCCTCCTTCCCCCCTCTATGGCAATACGACTACGGCCGTGCACGACATGAGTACCCCCCCACCCCCTCCCCTCCTTCTACTCCCTCCTCTCGGTAGCAACAGTAGCAGCAGAGGAGTAGCAGGGGTAGTAGTACTTATAGTACCAGGACGGATTCAGATTGGCAAATCGATAGCATTCTCAAAACTACTACTGAAACAATGTATCAGACTCTAAAGTTAGGTAAATTCCCCCCAACTTAGTGGTATAGGTCTTGAGGGGTTTACCGCGCATCCGAAATATGGGTCGAGTAGCGGCCCGTGGGAAAGAGGAGGGTAGCGGCCCATCGGGGAGGGGGTATACTCATGACTTGCATGGCCGTAGCCGACCCTCGCATTCCTACAATGCCGGGACGGAGCACGATGAGTTTTCGCCAACCAGGCAGACATTACTTGTACCAAGCGCGAAGCGCCATGGAGTGTTGGGCGAGTCGCCTGACGGGTGAGCTGGATCCTACTAAGATCAGCTTGTGGGGAGGACTAGGGGGGGGGGGCAGCAGTATTCGGGGAGGTGACATTGAGCGGTCGAGCCATGTTGAAACTACGAGAGTAGGACCTACTGGTGAGGCACGACGTTACGAGCGGCTGGTGGTGGTAGTTCGGCGGTTTAGTAGCAGGCGGGTGCCGTTTCGAGCCTCTGTGCAGTCAGGCGGTACCGGCTTGCATACGAGTGCCAGGCGAATCGTGCACGGTCGAACGGAAATTATGAGGTGTAAATGTACAGGAGACGCTCTATCGTAATGATTTCATAAGCCGCGCATTCTTACACCGTGTATCAGTGACACAAGCACCGGATTTCAGAGAAACTAACGACGGCGAGAATACCAAAGTCTAAACATTAACATTATCACCAATTAAATATGCAACAAAGCGTTTGAGGGCACTGATAAGCACACCCTCCCCCAAAGTCGATGGATATGTACATTTCGTCCCCAGTAACTGCCACAAGGAATTTGAGGGCCCCGACCAGCACACCAGCCACCACACTCGACGATATAATGAACATTGCCTCCTAAACAAAACCTAACGAGTAAAACCACACAAACTCAGGGAATCAATTGACTATTTTCAACCCATTTCTATATATATGTCATCGTATATCAATGTAGGTATATTAAATCATGAGCGAAACCTTTCAAAGAATCAGTCGACACCCGAGATGTATTATCTTGAACATATATTATTTCAATAAATAGTTATACCTCGTATGCTTGAGTACGGTCGCCCCTGTGGTCTAGTGGTTACCCTCCAATATCACCAAACTTAATCCGTAACGATTGTGTTCCTAGTTCGGGTTGGTCACCTTTCTCGGTTGAAAGATAGAGCCGTCACGCCTCCTTCGTGCCCAGTCACGGGTCCAGCGTACTCCAGAGTGGCGCGTTGCCGCTTTAAGTCCTCTAAAGCGGCCGGTTCCTGCGGGCTGGTTGATGACAAAACGGATCCATACACCGCAGGTTTTGCGTGGTGGGCGTGGTATCGGTCAAACATTTCACATGTAGGACAGACCAGATTATTGTACAGATCACTCAGATCGTTTTCACGGAAGGGCACCCTTATACAAAATGTGGCCAAAGGACTAATCCCATCGATAACTACAAGGAAGGGTGAGAGTGGATTGAACCACAACACAAAATAGAAGGGTCATAAACATGCACATTATTCTTGGACTTGTCATCTGAACATGTATGGCATGAGCTTCAACGATGACCACTCATAATCATTCCCAGACAAAGAATAAAACCAAGAAAAACCAAAAAAGTAAACCTGTTAAGCTACGTACCGGAACATTGTTTGGAGGCGATACTGTAAACAGCCGGGCGATGAGGCCAGGAGATGCGCGCCTGTGCGGCCACTTCTCTTGGCTTCGGTTATCTGCGAGAGCGGCTATTGTTCGCCTCGCTGATCGCTAGACACTAAAGTAGCAGGCTCCAGCTCTCTACTGCCTGCTAAACATTACAACCCATTTGTGGCGCCCATGGTCAACAGTAGTAGTCGATGCCTCCAGACGACCACGGTTCTCTCAGAAAAGGCGACGCGAGACAATGGTCAGCAGCAGCCGATGCCTCCTTATCGCCAAGGTTGTCTGGTCGCTGTGAACAGGAAGAGCCCAGAAGGACGGGGCGGCGGGCTAATGCGCTAAACTGACTCACTCGACTGTTACCCTCTTGTCTAGACACGGGAGGATGACTCACGTAATCGCAATTTTCCTGTCTAGGGCAAGCAATCGCTCCTTGGTCCTCTCCAAGAGCATGCAGTTATTCGCCACCTGGAGCGGACAAGCGTTGCCATGTTATCATTGACAAATCAAGGACGAGGGCACTAATCGCAACGAATCAATCAGTGCGCATCAAGGTTGGACGGGAGCTTACATTCAGGGCAGAAGAAATGTTTTCTGAGGCTACTACTCACTTCAGGAGCTTCCATAGCTCGCCCCGAGACTGACTATGATATCAACCAAAATGCGAGCTTAACCCAATAAAGAGTAACGCCATGATCTGGATATGTAACGAATACGTAATGTTGATAACAAACGGAGCCCCGAGGATAAGACATGCCGTTTTGAGTAGGCTACTCAGCTGAAGAGTGTGTTTTAAGGTCAAAAACAAGTTGGGCAAAAAATGGCACCCCTATCGTGTCGCGCCTCGTTGGTTGCAACTCCCAATGTCAGATATAGGTGACGCGTGCTATTTGCCCTAGAGGGGTAGCACCTAAATAATGATGAGGCTCCTGACTGGAAGAGCTCAAAACCTCACGCAAAACTGAATCTGAGAAAATAAGTGTGGCTGACAATATCACGGCCTAGGTGGGGCAACGAACCGTTTCGTATCACAAATGAGATACAGAGGGTAGTTCTTATGCTGAGAGGCTCCCTATATCCGAAAATGTTCCGCAAAAAACTTCTGCTGTGTCTCTATCGTACTGCCACACGTCAAGTGCTGTTCTGATTACAGCGATATGTCATTAGGGAAGGTGTTGCAGCGATGCTACAGAAGCTATGGTAGAGGTACATAGCAAACCCCAACATATAAATATAGAATTTGTAATATGTGTTCAATGCCCCTCACTTAGGGAGCTTTTTTTATCGCCCGACAATCGTATTTACAAGAAAAAACGCAAAAATTAAGAAAGTTAAGACCGATGCGCAATCCCATTGGCCACTGTAGATCGAGGATTATGTCGACACTCATATTCGCAAGCTGCCGTATGATAGTTCGATCGCGCGTGCTATGATACGTGGTTTATTGTGACCTCATGAAGCATATACATTCCCCGTATGGATGTGGTCCCTCGACTGTGCGGGCTGAATGGTGCCGGCTGCCCGCTATACGAGTGGTGCCTGCGAAATCGATTGGCACAGAGGGGAGTATCCGGTGTGGCAGTGTGCGAGTAGCGCCGGTTTCCGCTACAGTGCCGGTATTATTGCCTGGCGCATACATACCGACACCATAGACGGACCAGTACAGTATATACTTAATAGGACAGGTTCGAAAACATTCCGGACAGGGCTGACCTCCAAGGAGTGCGGTATGGTCTCCACCAGCTCGGCGCCCATGTCCCACAGCCGCTTGTTCGTTGTCACCTCGTGCTTCGGTCCAAACAACCACCATGGCTCCAGGAATACGGCATCCCCCCCTTTGCCCCTCCTCACGGCCTCCGCGAACTGCAAACACAGGCGTTGGGCAGCCAATGGGCAAAAAGTGTGTTAAGTAGAGTATATACTCTATTAATATATGTACCCGCGGGTAAGGTATCCGACTACGTATGTACCAAGGTATTGTAGACGAGTATATATCCGGTTATGACCAACATCGTGAGGCTTGGTACCCGGATACCCCAGAGTATGTTTACTCGGTATACCCTGTTAACGGTATACCCTACTGGAGGCGTTTCACAACAGGGGTGGCAGCTTTTGGACAAATAATGGTTGATGGGGATTATCAAATGGGGAACTACCCAATCGGCATGCCTTTTTATAACAACGCTCGTGTTATAGTGTTATATACTTAGGCCATGGGTTTGTTGACCCGGTGGTCTAGCAGATAACCACGAAGCTTGTTAAGTTGGAGGTCGAGGGTTCGAGTCTCCGCATAGAGATTTTGATTCTCAAATGACACCAACTACGGTCGAGAGCGCATATTAGTGTGGGTAAGCACAATTCGAAGAGAGCTGACGAGGGAAGAAAGTGCTGAAATTCGTCTGGTGGTAAAAATGCAAGGCACGTGCCGTGGTGGAGAGGGGGGAGAAGAGCCTACTTAGTGACCCCGGATCTGAGTTACGACTGAAGAGGGGAAGAATACAATAAATGGGGTGGAAAAGTAAACATCACATTATGGTCAAATGTGGTTTGGTTTCTTAAAGCTACTATTAATAGTAGGTCTTGGGGCGAAACAGAGGGCTTCTAAAAGCGAGGGGCCTTGAACAGTAGAAGGTGCACGCACCCGTACCGTAGCTTGAGTCACTGGCTCAAACGGCGGGCATCTCACTCACGCCTTTTGAGCAGTTACCAACTGCTGCTGCGGTAATGGTGGTGTCACCCCCCTTTTCGTTATTTATCTTCTATTATGTTGAATATGTTGGCCCCTTTATTACTCTCACCTTCCTAGTCGTAAGTCAGGTCTGTGGTCACATTATCCCTATACATATGTATATATATATATACCAGGTACATACCGTGCTTAGGGCACTCGGGCAAGTGACTTTATACCTCACCTCAAACATGTTTTCTTGGCGCTACATACAAATAGCGTAACACACATCACTAGGTACCATACAAGGCGGCGTCTATCGCGGTGCTTACCGTGGAACCAGAACGCATAAAACAAAACATAATCCCGCAACGAAAATGGGCACAAAGTCATATATTACACACCAGGTATGGGGTACTTAGTCGCTTGACCGAGGAGCGCTGGCCGCCTGCAAAACCAAATATCTAAAACGGCGTGTGCTACGAAAAGGGTGGCACTTTTCGGCTGAAACGTTTTTTGAATGACGGCGCTCCTTAACCCTTATAGGACTGGAGTCCCGTCTTGGGGACGAATTGCTTGGAACTAGAGTGCTTTGTCCCCAAAACGGGACTGCAGTCCTAAAAGAGTCCTAAAAGGGTTAACCCCGAAATGGTCGGATTTTGACCCTGCCTTGGGTTTCCAACGTTTTCGTGGTATAGTTGAGGCATGGGACTATTAATAGGCTGTTCATCGGGGAGCACTTCCACCCATCCCCCCTCCGAAATCATGCTTTGACGTACTATTACTTACAATAAGTATAGAGCTCCCCAAGTGAGGAGCCTCAGAAAACTCTGTAACATGGTGTCCACGCCTCTACTGTACTGTTAGTAGCATGCGTCCCCCCTATCCCCATACCATAACCTTGGTCTGCCGTGTCAAAAACAATATGATTTCCACTGACAACGGCAACCGATATATACAGTATATATATATGTAGGTAGGCGGAAGACTGTCTCCGAAGAACCAGAGGGAAGAGCACCGCGGGGTGAATGGGTCCGTTGGCCGTCCGCTCCATGCGTTGTTGGTGCCCCGCTTTTAACGTAAGAGTTCTTCGTCGACATATAATCTTGTACTCGTGACGCAGTAGTCATCATGTGTGCCTTGCATTCGTGATGCTGAGTGGACATTAGCCGCCATTCTCCGCGGGGTCGGCTAAACGATGAACCAGTTGGGCTTACCATGCGGTCATAGGGTGGATATAGCAATAACATAGCCGTTGGTTTCTGGTGCTTCAGTGGGTCTTAAGTTGCTCGTTGTTCCAGAAGTTGGCTTCCAAACAATGTACCTCTCCCGCAAATACCCGACGGGAAAACACAAGCTCGTTCTATAGATAGAAACAATTTTACAGGGATATACTGTCGATGTTGATGCCTGCTCCTTACCTCCCGAGGTACCAAACGGACCCCGCGCTGTACAAACACGTACAGATCTCCAGTCGCGGTACCGAGCACGGCCCTACCGCTGCTGCGGTCGGATTCGTCCTTGCTATCCACTACCACATTGCCACGCCCCCACGTCTGCAGTGGGGGTGAATCATCAATGAACGTCAAGCACGTGAAGTCCTGGGCAAGGGAAGGGGAAAGCAGAACAGTCACCGGGTAAGATTGGGCGTGTCTGTGTGCATGTCTATGTATTTCCTTAAACCTAAGAACGATGCTACGATAATAGCGGTATGTTGGTCATCAGGGGACATCCGGAGTACATCCCCGGGTTTCCTCGGTAGATAGCACATTTTTGCCCAGATATGGGGAATCACATGCTTCCATGGGGTATCACATGCCTAATTTCATGGAGTGGCACATTCATGGAGTGGCACATGAGACACTGGTATATCTCAAGGGGCGAGGGCTCCCATGGCGTATCGTATGGTACTTCTCACGGTGTACCCCATGTCTAATGCATGGGGAAAATCCCAAGGTTACTTCCATTGGGCACCCCATGGAATGTTAGTATTCCCCCAGGTAGTCTGTAGCGCGCGGAAGGGGAGGGGGACTCATTTGTTGCTTGCCTTAGTCATTTGACCATTGAGGGGGAGGGGGGGGGGTACTTCATTTTCATGCATGGCCGTAGTCGCTTGACCATAGCCCCTCGCATCCCTACAATGCCGGGACGGAGCACGTTGGGTTTTCACCAACCAGGCAGACATTGCTCGCACCAAGTGCGAAGCGCCGTGGGGTATTGGGCGAGTGGCATGGAGGGTATAAAGGGTATAAAGGGTGACCTGCATCTTGCTACGAGGTAAGAACCGCTTGTGAGGCGGACTTGCGTATAGACGACAGCCTCCAATGAATTGGTTTGATTTCTGGTGTGGCGGGGGGGGGCGGGCGTAGGATAAGTGTTTCTGTGGATTGTATCCTATTGCGCGTCCCGTGATGCATTCCATGTCCAATTCGATTGGGAACATGTTTCTATTGGTATTCCATGGCTCATTTCATGGGGTGTCTTTTGGGATGTATTCTACAGGACCAAGCCGCCCATGGAGACGTTTATGAGGTAGTCCGTGGGGTATAAGGTAGAGTACCCTCATGGGTTATCGCATGGCAAGCCCACGGAGTATCTCACGGTATGCCCCATGGAGACATGCCGTAGGGAATCTCAAGGTGGGATAAGCGCTCCCCATATGACATCCCGTCACCTGCTATAGACTATCCCATAGAAGTATCCTTTGGAATGAACAGCACCCACAGAGTATCTCAAGGAACTCCCCATGGAATATCCCACGGGCACGTTCATCCCATGTTGTGTCCCATGGGGGAACACATGGAGTATATATATATATACCATGGGAGATCACATAGGACATCCACGGGATCGTATAGATATGTTAATCCCATAGGGTATCGCATGCGGTATCCTATAGAATCACATGGAACGTTCCTTGGGAAACGCCTCTGTAGAAGCCTATACCGTATTGTAAAAGCCTACACCGCACTGTAGAAGCCTGCACCGCACTGTAGAAGCCTACACCGCACTGAAAAAAGCCTAAACCGCACTGTAGAAGCCTACACCGTACTGTACAAGTCGATACCGCACTGTGCAAGTCAACACCGCACTGGTGTGGGAGCGCTATATAGCCAAATGTTTCGACGAACAATATATAATATGCACATCGTGGCAACCACTGGTTTATCTGGCTCACCGCGCTCTCCCCTTTGCCGTTTAGCCGAGCCGATGACCCGTCCATCAACCATTTTATCGCGCGGCCCCCTCCCACCGGGGCGTCTCCTCCCTGCAAGCGACCGAGGTAGAGTTAAGGTTCCACACGCCGGACAGATCATCTATGGATAGATCATTTACAGATATATCATCTAGATCCTACCGTGCCGTTGCGATGTGTGGTGCAGTACAGATCCAAGCCAGTTAACATGCCCTAGACCATGCAGATTATATGCGGCTCCCACCGGGAAACATGAGCCAGATCAGACAGATAAAGACAGATCAGGAATACATCTTCCCTGAAAGATCTAGATCGTGGAGTAGAAATCGATAATATGTCCGAGGCATGGAAGATTAAGATTCCAAACAGCGCCAGAAAGGTTGCTGCTGTAGAAGGTTACATGATACAATACTATCGTGTGTCCGGTTTTATACATACTCGGCAGCATGTATGTGGTGCTACGAGTAGTACACGTCGCGCGTGGAGTGCCCTCGAAGCAATGGAATCCAACTGGCCTCTTGAGACTACGTATACGTAAAGAGGGGGGAAACTGACGAACACAAAACTACCACCCAGGGCGAGTTGATTCCAGCACACACACTGTAAAAGCTTCGATCGGTGACAGGAGGAAACCTGGGCAGCTGGATCAGACGCGGACTTCGGTTGGGGTGGCAACTAAATTATCTGAAGCTCCTGCCCGGAAGATCTACCCTACGCAACAACGGATTTTGACTCAAAACAAAAACACGGTTGAAAGCAAAGCCCGACTCATAAATATCATGGAGCTATCGTTAGCATCTAATGAAAATGGTTGTAAAACAAATCACATCGAAATACAAAACATGTTGGATGGGTCTTATGGGGAGGAACCGGATAGGAAACCCCGGGATGATACCCCGAATGTCCCCAGTCGCAATGAGTGATGAGCCCCGCCAGTAAAGCCTATTTGGGCTCAAAAGTGCATCCTCTAATTGCAATATGTAATTGCAACCTCGAATTGCAGTACCTAATTGTGACCCCTAATTGCAATACCAAAATTTCAACTCCTAATTGAAATACCTACGATAGCTAGTTGCAACCCCTGCCGTAACACGGCTCATCAAATGGTTGAAAACGTCGTGCTGCCAGGAAATTACGATTGTTCCCCGTTCCGAACAAGGCGCAGGCAGCGCTCTTCTATATTACGCGTTGCCACAGGAAACAACGATGGAATGCAACTCGTGAACTGCTGCACTAGCTGCAACTCAAGTAATTCCCAACCGGAAAATCAGGCTCTGGTTCAGGAAGACACTGTTGTTCTGCACTGGAGCACCCAATCGCTGGAGCAACGATGCATCAGGGGAGTAGAAGACACTATACCTGGTTTTACGCATTATACCTGGTACGTAATAGGGGATCATTACGTTAGGGGACCGGTGCATGAGGGGATTTCTTCAATGCCATATGTTCCTCACCTTTCGTTGCGATAGTGCCTTAGTCCCCGGAAGTGCCGGCGGCCTCTGATCTTTGGGGCTGGTATCATCCTCCCACCCTCGCATAAGAAGCCAAAACTTGCCGTGGCGCACCTGCCACAAGCGTTTTTCGTTTTTCATCGTAAATATACTGATACTTGTACGAACTCGTACCTATAGCCGTTGAGTGAAAAAATATTTGCACGACCCTGTCGGAGCTTAAACCATTGATTGGTAGGTCGAACAATCATGTAGCTTTTTTAATGTGCGGAGAGTTTCATCTTCCATGATGACCTGAATAGTCATTGAATCCAAGAATAGTCGCACGATCCCGCACGACCTTCAACCATTCATAGGTGGACCGTGTGTTTCGTTCAATGCAATGTGTGCAGCGTGCTCGTCGTCAATAAACAGGTGATCGAGGCGCTCCCCTTGCACAATATGGGCATAAATAACGTTTAACAATGCATATACAGTAACAAACCCCATAATGTGTCGGCAACCTCTCAATTAGGGCCGCCAGATATGGTGTGCTACATTATTAATTGCCTGCACGACAAGAGGGTCCCGTCCCGGCCATCTGTAGACTGATACTGTAAATATAGCTGTTGAATTAAACCATTGTCGCACGACCCGGTTGGAGCTTCAGCTATTAACAGATGTGCTTTGCTTGTGTTCGATGTGAGGAGCGTGCTCGTCTTCGAATCAAACAATAACAGCAGTTGTCGTTGAATCGAACAACTTGCGCGCGATCCTGATAGCGCCTGACAGAGCTTTTAGGAGGTGAACTTGCATGCGTTCAACGTGCGGAAGACCTCGATAGCTCGGGTATGGCGGATTACTCCTGTACCTCGTGCGAATAAGCTGCTGCTGTTAGTTTCAGCCTCTTACATAACAACGACGACAGCTACTCTAGAACAAGTTGGAGGTCTCCGTGCTAAACTCGTTCCCGCCAATCGTGAACAGCAAGCATGTATTCTTCAAGACGCACCCACTGTGAATATAAACACAGGAGGCCTTCACTGTCGGGCAATGATTCGTATTGCCCGGTTTTAGTGTGGCAGAAATGCCACGACACTGCCTTGGGCTTTCACGACACCGCTGTGGTGGGACTAACATCTGCCATCCTGCCATTGCATGACTGTCGTGGCCCCACCATGACCAACGAGAACATGGCACTGCCATGGCGCTGCACAGCGGCCCACTTTATTATACTTTATCTTTGTCGATCCCACTCATTATTTTCGCCGTTCTTTTCTCTCTCCCCCTCAGTCGTAACTCAGATCCGAGGTCGCTGAGTAGACTTTCCTCTCCCCTCCTCACTACGGTTCGTGCTTTAGGTTTTTATTGCAAAAATGTTTTAGCCCTTTCTTCCCTCGTCGACTCTCGTCGAATTGTGCCTACCCACGCTATAATAGGCGCTCTCGACAGTTGGTGTCGTCGTTTGAGAATACAAATCTCAATACGGAGACTCGAACCCCTGACTTCAACCTGAGCAGACTTCGTGGTTAACCGCTAGACCACCGGAGCGACCGGCTCTGTGGAGCCTTGTCAAGCCCATCAACCACGCAACAGGTCTAGATCAGGGAGGGCGTAAGGGTAAGGGCTAGGGTTGGGATCGGGAATATGGCACCGCTGTGGCACTACCGTGATATTTCGTGGAATTGCAATGAATTGGATTTCACGGCAGTGCCACAAACATGAGAAAGATAAATATTGTACATCCCCCGTGAAACGAAACGTAACAAGGAGCATACCTGTCATCTGCCTACGACGCCATACGCACGTGGCACTTGTTTCGTTGTAATCATAGCATAATGAAAGTAGACCAAGAGTAGATAAATCAACTTGTGTAGTGCCAGAGCAACTATTAATAACCGTAGACCAGGCTCCTTTGGAACCCTCGAGGTTTGTTTCATCTTCGTGGTGATTAGATATAGTACGCTCAGCAGTACCCTGTCTGGGCATAGTCATGGATGTACTGTAAAGTTGTTTCCTGATGTCCACTCTGCATTACACAAGGATCTACTATGTGAACATTGCCCAACTATGCATGTGGTACTGTAAGAATATAACAGGTATTATTGCTTACATTTCTATATCGATCCTGTTTGGTGTCACTTTTATTTTACAGCTCAACTCCTATCACAAAATATATATAAACTAAGGTACTACTGTTGTTTAAGTGGGTATATACCCCTATTTAAGAGCGTCCCGTGACAATCTTAAGCCAAAGCAGGCGCTCTTAACTAATACCAGTATTACACATTGCTCTTATCTGTAGTGGACAATGTATAGCTAGCTTTCAGTATAGGCGGGACATGCCGATTCCACCGTTATTATATCCCGAATGCTCTTATCCTGGGCGTTCTTGAACATGTATGTATGTACCGATATGATAGAAGGGATTCCCTAGAATCCTTTACATTTTCTCATGTTTTGATATATGTGTCTATTAAGTATACGTATACCAAACTGTACTAGCCACAGAGCATATATAGCAAGGCGGAACTTAGCTAATAAAGTGTGGTCGGTGCTTCATAGTTGTCAGTTAAGTACTGCTGTATAGATTATGAATAATAGTACGAAGTACTCTGTAGTGAACAGCAGCCTATTATTATACGTGCGTGCCGTTTCGTGAAAACTTGCCTCGATAGGTACGACTTCTCGCATACACTTGGACTCCTACAGTAAGTCTTACTATAAGTACTTGGCAGCTTGACAGACGAGAGACGGCATGCCTCGATGCCTCGCGTCCGTTTTACACCTCCGCTTCGTGTTTCAATTTACTCCTGTAGTCGTGACTTTTTGTGTGAGTCCCCAACCTGTCTACCCGCCTGTCTATACCTTCCGTGCCCAAGATCTTTCTCAGGGACGGCGCAGATTACGCTTTGAGAGGGCAACACAAAACCGTGTCACAGGTGCCACAGTTCACAATTTTTCAAGTTGCTGCCCCTCTCCCTCGAACACTAGCAACCCGGCGGCCGGCTGTTTCTCTTTGCTTCTTTGCTGATATGCTGTCTTCTTTCATGGACACACACCCTCGGGTGTACGAGTCACGTTTTTCGAGGACGGACTTTTTTTGCAACGCTGTGGGCTGAGGAATCGATCCTCCGCCACAACAACAGGCCATCCCTTGGGCCGAGGGGGCTGGGCCCTTACTGCCCTAGAAGCTAAGCCGAGGCAAGCATGCCCTTTCGCATTGTAGGAGCTACAGTACCTCCCAGCTCGATCACCCACCAAAGCGCAGCCGGTGAGATAATTTACGGGTGCCTCACCACCACGAATCTCGCACCCCGAACCTAAAACGAAGAACCAAGCCGGTATCGCACTCACCCCTATGGAGACCAGGCAGTAGCATGCGTCGTCGATATGTGGTGCTTGCCCTGGCAGCGGTTCCTCGGCAGGCACGCCGTACGCCTATGGGGGGAGCGGGGGTAAAGCGTAGCATGATGAATGAATGTGGTTGCCCGCAAACGCTCTCCACGAAGTCTCAAGAGTTCTCTCTCGGAAAGGAAAAGGGCGTCTATAGCGAAACGGCGTTATTTTCCAGGGGACACATAATTATTTGGCGTTACATTATAAGTTTGAAAAGTATCCACGAGAAAGATCCGTTCGAAGCCGAAGATATGATTGAGCTGTCGCCTGTGAAGTGTATCATAGGCGGGCTTGACGGCGAGAAAGATCCGTTCAGTGTACAACTGCTTGACTGCACTGTACGTACAGAGATACCGGTGTAGCATTTCGGCATCTGAAGGTTGGTCTTGCACCGGCGAACGTAGCTTCCTCGAAAAGGAAATTCAACCTTTACTTTACGAAGGCGTCGCGCAAGAAATAGCAGCTTCGTACAGTAGCGTAAGGAGATAAGCCACTGGTTTAGGTTTTACGCGGGCGGTGAGGGGTCAACTGATCCGAGTGCTTCTCGACAGTAACGTATAGTACCTTAGTAGTCGGTCCGATGCATACAGCATTCGTTTGTTTGCCAAATGAGGCTACTGAAACGAATCACATGGTTGGCCTGGAGCCTTACGAAGCCTAAGCCATACGAATGTATCTACAGAGGCTGAGACCGGGAGCGCCAATCAAAGGATACGCCTCCGCGCAGATTTAACAGGGAGACCGGAAGTACCGTTATCTGCTGTAGTCGTATCTCAGATCCGGGGTCACAAAGTGGACCTTTTCGCTCCTCCCCCCTATAGTTCGTGCTTTGATTTTGGATCGCTAGAAGACTTCCCTTTCCTCGTTCACTCGCATCGAATCGATAGGTACTGTAATAACACTGTGCAAACATATATAGGATGACGGGTAGTTCCTCAGTTGAGGAGTATAGTCATAGTCGGTAATAGTCGGTAATAGTCGGTAATAGTCAGTGCTATTATAGTCAGCAATAGTCAGTATTACAGTAGTCAGTAATAGTCAGTGATACTCGTAGTCAGTAAATAGTCAGTAATACTGTAGTCAGTCACAAACATTCCGGCACAAACGTGCTACCTTACCGAAGCATGCGTCTACTCGTACAGTATATCATACTCTGCTGTGGTACTGCACCGGGACCCCAACTGACCTGGTACGGGTTGAAACGGAAGGCGTTAATGGGGCCGGGACCGGCCTGCACCGTCACGATCGCGACACCCTTTTTCCAGTCCCAGAGATTCACGGTGCTCTTGCTGTCGGCGCCGACCGAGCACAGCAGCCACCCATCGTGGCTGAAGTCAAGGCAGCAGATCTGTGGAGATGTGTTCGCAAAATAATATTGTACGTTCCGGGGTTCGAGGGAGTAGCTTAAGCAGTCTCAAATGTGGCATGTTTCGAATCTGACAGGGGGGGGTTGGACGGTAACCAGAGATCTCGGGTGGGGATACATGCCTCCAGTGATGATCACCCTCACAAGCACAGACAGGTGCTCGGTTGCACAGCGAGGCTAGACAATCTGGCTCGTAAGCAAAAGTCTTCTGTGATTTTGGAGCAGCAGAAGGTGGTGCATTCGCATTCAAGATTACACCCAGCAAACAGCGCTCTTATAGTTGGTGTTATCGTAATACGAAGCACCCATGCATGCATTCTCGCTTGCAATACCTCAACACAGTACGTAGGGGTGCCGGTTTGTATGCGCCAGCCAACAATACTGGCACTACTTTAACTGCAATCGGCTCTACTCCGCGCACTACCACACTGGTGAATCCCATCTGTGCCAGGCGATTCCACAGGCACTCGTACAGCGGGCAACCGGCACAACTCAACTGGCCTTATAGATGGGCCATGGACCATTACTTTGTGTATCTAAGCATTTGCAATACCTTGTTATGGTGCCCCACTAGCACCGCCAGAGTCGCCTCTTCCTTCGGCAATGTATTCGTCTTCCCCCGGCACTTCGTAGAGCTGTCCCAAACCAGGACGTCGGGCTGGCGTCCCACCTGAGATACAGCACAGTGCGTACGAAGTATAGTGCTTGATGCTATCCCTGGCGTATGCTGCCACTGCAGAGTTATCGGAGCGGTGTCCTGTGACCACCGACTCGTTTGGCTATATGTTTATGTAAAAACAACAGCATTAACAACACCGCAGCAGCAGCAGCAACAGCAACGGCAACAACAACAACGACAACGACAACGACAACACCACCAACAACAACAGCAACAGCAGTCAAACAACAACAACAGCAGCAGCAGCAGCAGCACCACCACCAACAACAACAACAACAACAACAACAACAACAACAACAACGACGACAACAACAACGACAACAACAACAACAACAACAACAACAACAACAACAACAACAACAACAACAACAACAACAACAACAACAACAACAACAACAACAACAACTCAACAACGTACAGGTCACCTATTAATAGTATCACGGGTGGACATAGTACTAATAATAGTATTGCAATAGCAATCAGAACCGAAAAAGGGGAATACCTGGCTTTTATGTCCAACGTGGGTTCCTGATTACTATGATACGGCCCCCGGTAATAGTTTGCTGGACGTTTAACAGCGCGGTGCATTCTACACTATCAATATTATGTACGTACCATAAACTGCAGAAAAACCGCTCTCGAGTTCTCACTATTCTGTAGGTATCATCCTGACTTTTCTTGGTGTTCACTGCTTCAGAATCAATCCCGAACCACTCGGGCCAGGAGGATAATCTCTGTTTGACATCCACACCAGAGTCCAGCCAAGGCGGGTACTATATTCCCAGCCAGGGTGGTATTTATAACACGCAGAATAACGCACTATTTATGGTAAATTTCCGAGCCAATTTTACTGATGTCTAGGGGGGGGCACACACAACGAAAATGGTTGCGCGGGAAAGGTCTCGTCACACGCTTTCTGCAGTCGCATCGTTCGACGGTTTCACTTTCTCCCAGCTGAAGAGAAAATCGGAATGAAAAGTCGTCCGAGGGGGTTAGGTGTTGTCGTAAGTCTTATTGTGCGGTAGGTAGGTATCCTGATTGGTTCCAGTAGGAAAAACAAGATTCGCTCGTAAAAACAACCAACCGAAAGAATGCACACCTCGCGTATATACAGATCGTACACATTATATACGTAGATCGTCCCCACTTGATGATCTAGATATTTCAGGGAAGATAGATCCCTGATCTGTATGATCTGTGTGATCTGTATGATCTAGCTCATGTTATCGGGTGAGAGCAGTACAAGCTGCGTGGTATATTTCTTGTTTCCTGGGTTGGATATGCACTACAGTACACAGATCCTGCGAAAAACATCTCAAGACGGCAGGTTAGGATCCAGATGATCTAGATCAAGACTGCTCTTGCACTGACGAGGTGAAGCGGCGAATACTGGTGGAGTAACGTCGATGAAAATAATGTATCATATGACTTCCCATTTTTCGATTCCCCAGTACACCGTACGTAGAACAACACATTTTCTCTCTACTACGACGTAATTCGCTTGGCTTTGGGAAATTGGATCGATTGGACTCTTCTTGCCGGAGGGTGTTTATGAGTGATCAACGTTGAAGCTCGTCATGTCGCACATTGCCGGATGGATAACCAGGATTAAAGTATCTCATCCCGGCGCGCCGAAATGCCATCCCGTGGTGCGATAATAATCAAGACCTACGACGGACTCAAACAAACGTATACCAGGTATTCCTTAATTTTTACAAACTGGTTATAATAGTAGTACTGCAGTATGTTCCCCCTTATTGGCTGGCAAAATCAATACCTGGTTGTCCATTACGGGAGATCCGCCTTGCTTAATCAAAAGTAGCTACGGCATTGCTTGGTTTCACGAACCCGCGTACCTGACCAGAAGCCACGATAACGCCTGCTGGGTGAACCGCGATGGCCGTAACGTCATCGCTGTGCCCGTCGAAAAACCTCTCAATCTTGACCGGTACATCCGCTCCCCTTCTTTTGGCGGCCCTCTTGGCCCCCTCCTCACGTAACGCCTCCTGCTCCTCCTCCTCCCTCTCCGGTGTATCTCTCGCTCCAGTCGGAAACTTGTGCATCACCACCAGAGCCGCGGTTGGGTACACAACCTCGAAAAACTCATCATGAGCGACCCCCCCGCCACCCGCTCCTCGAAATGCCTCTTCCACGCCAATCCCCGCTTTCTTGCTCCCCCCGCCGCCGCCGCCGCCCCCGTCTCGGCTCCCCTCTTTCCCGTGAAACCCTTTCTTGCTAGCCATTCCTGGAGAATTACCGATACCGTTCTTGTTGTTCTTCTTATGACTGCCCCCTGGAGTACCGGTACCGGCATTCTTCTTATCTTTGTGGTGGGCCTTGTCCTTCTGTCCCCCGTGTCCGGGCCCCCCGCCGATGTCAGGCATGTTGTTTTCACCAAGGAAAAAGGCGTTATTGTCTGTGGGGGGGTAGAAGCCGCCCCCGTGGTACCCGCGGGCTCGCTCGAGGCGAAGCTTGTGGGTGGGCTCGGAAAGGAAGGGGGAGTCTGGGGGAAGGTTTTGGTAGGATCCGTCGTCGGCGTAGGACGGCCGGAAGACGACCCCCCGACACTCGGGATACCTGTGTGCGTGTGGTCAACATAAGTGTTTGTGTCACGGTGTTTGAGTGATGGAGTGATGCGTGACGGTGCTCTCTGTCTCTGTGTGAAGAGAAAGATGCAGGGGTGGCACCTAGTGGCCGTAAAGAACACTTGATGGTGATGGAAATCGAGTGCGGAACAAGGACGCTTATGTGGCGATTTGAGGCTCTCGATCATCGTCTTCTGCATATAATATATGTAGAGTCATGCCGTGTAGCAGCGGCCGTTCCACGAGAGAGAAATTATTATATACCCCCCATCCGATGTGCTCCGTCCCGGCATTAGAGGGATGCGAAGGTATAAGGCCGTACGACTACGGTCATGTATGCCATGAGTACCCCCCGCCCTCGAAGGGGATAAGATAGGCCAAAAGTGTTAATAAAATATATGAAAAAACGAAAGGAGCGCCCAAATATTGGAGGTATCTCTGTTAGGAGTAGGAACTGTGATCCGTCTCGAAAGGGGTGCGTGGTCTATAAGACTAAGGCGAGAAACTAATTATTACCTCCCCGCGCTACGATGCCTTCCAGCCCATTAGACCTACACCACCATGGAATCAATATATCGGTATATCCACTCACCCTAACGCCGCTTCCACGCTGGTTGACCAACCTGAGCTAGGTGGTCTAAATGGCGCACCATAAGTAGAATCATTTCAACGGCTACTCCACGCACAGCCCACCAACGAGTATCCCCCGCGCGAGCGGGTTACGAAACAAACGTCGTTGTTTCGCGCGTATCCATTGCGTTCTTGAAATTTCGCCATTACATTTGCGATTGAGACACGCTGCAACATGGTCGGATATCAAACATCATATTACGGGGAACCATAGTAAACAGGACCAAATACTGCTGTTATGAAAAAGAGGTAGACATGGGTACCGTAGGTCTTACTTACTAGTGTGTACCGTAGGTGTTACTTACTAGTGTTTACTATGCTCCCCCGTAATCGCAATATATCGTGTGTCTCGTAGGCGGGAACTAGTTGATGTCTTGGGCTACTCGTAGTACAAATCAACTTAATATGTGCAGGGCGTACAACGCACCAGGTGAACTTCAAAATTCAAACAATAGAGTTGTGGGGTGGCTGACTGTAACTCGCCGACTACGACTAGTCTAGTCATGAGTTGGCGTTATGGTATTAGTTGCGTGCGGCAAGTCGCGACGTCCCGCCCCTTTGTATATCGCTGGCGTGTTTGTGGCTCGGATTGTCTCTCCGCTGTTGTGACAGTACAGTAGTACATAATACGAAAAAAGTCAGGTAGTTGACATACTTCGCCACAGCCAACTCATCCGACTAATCCAACTAATCCAACTAATCCAATTAGCCGCGAAGTCCAGGAAATAAGTCATGCCCTATTCACCGGCCTACCAAACACAGTACGGCCTCCAACTAGGCCAGGATATACCCACTGACCTGAACGCCGCTTCGCTGGCTTCTTCCTGACCGTACGTCCGCATAGTGCCCGATTTCAGAACGGGAGCCCGGAAGTTTGGGGGCTCGCGGATCTTTTTCAGTTCCAGGGTTAGGCGTTGGTCCAGGCCGGGGATCTTGGCAAAAACGCCCCCCCTAGGCTTCCCCCTGGAAGATTAGTGTTTAGCAGGAAACAGTGGCTTGTTTTGAGCGAAAATGAATGCATGGAGGGTCTGGGATGCCCTATTAACTGGGGTTGTGGGTATGGCATCTAACTGGCTTTAGTGAACCAGGAGTTGAATGTCGCAGTTTGGCTGTATTGTACATGAAAACAAACGCAATAAATAATCGCCAGCGGCACTGTCGAGGGCGATGGGTTTAGATGCGCCATGAGTTGCGGCAGACATATCAGCCATGCCTCTCTCACCCTCCCTGAGCGAGTGGTATCACGGTGACATGCGCACCCCGTAGCCAAGAAGCCTTTCATACACACGGAAATAGTCGGATAGTTGGCACCACTTCAACTACTACAATGCCTTGCCAACAAGTAGCTAGCCAGCGAATCGTTTTCATCCAACTCACGGCTCTACTTATTTATATCCCATCTATCCCATCTGGGGCTTCAGAAAGCAAATATGTCGAAATAAAAATAACCATCCCACTTTGCTAATATATCCATTTTTGCCACGCTATTTTCGTGTACCCGACCGAGAAACAACAAATACCATACCATACCATACCATACCATACCACACCTTACCATACCACTCACCTTGACTCGTCCAAGACGTACTCGTCGCTCGCCTTTCTGCTCTTGCTCGGGGAAAGAACGGCGAGCACGGATCCATCCTCCTCATTGTCCCTCTCCGCCCCATCGGCAGCATTGGGGGCCGCGTCAATGTCTACTCCTTCGGCAGCCCGAACCCTGAAAAGTGGGTGAATCCTGGGCCTTCTCCGGGGGGACGTCGGCATGACAAGAGCAGATGTCTGGGAGAGTGGGTATTTTTACGGCGGGGTGGGGAGAAGTGGAGGGGGGGGGGGGGGGCGAGGAGGAGGGGCACGGTAAAATTATTTTGCAAACACGGTAAGCAAACGTCGCATGGGAGGGGGGTTACTAATGTCATGCATGGCCGTAGTCGTACGACCGTAGGCCCTCGCCTCCTTACAATTCCGGGACGGAGCATGTCGGATTTGTGTCGACCAGGCAGATATTTCTTGTACCAAGCACGAAACATCGTGAGGTGTTGGACGAGTGGCATGAAGGGTGGGCTGCATCCTACCAAGAACCGCTTGTGAGGCGGGCATTCTGACATTGAATGACAGAGTCCAATGGATTGTTTTTGTTTCTGGTGTGGCCGCTTCCAGAGACAGCAATGCGTATACTCTGTAACTGTCTCTTGAGTGCCCTACTATATGCACACTAACGGTACGTGATTAAGTTCATACCATAATTCACTTTGTGCGTGATTAAGTTCATATTTAATACACCTACTCGTACCTTATACAAGAAGAAGAGGGGCGCACGGTGTTTCCCGCGGATCGCGTACGGAACGCTGCATATTAATGCAGTAAACTCAAACCATTATACGCTGTACATATCAAGAGGAAGACGCAACCACACGCACGTTATGTTGCCTCCATGTCGTGTGTACGAAGCGTCTCTCGGTCGGTATATCCAAACCGGCTCTAAAGTATATTTTCACCAGAGCTGTTCACGGGGCGTGACCCGACCCGTTTGTCGGGTCAGGATATCTTCAAAGCCACATGGGTCGGGCCGGGTCAGATTGGCTCAGGAGCTATTCGAAATCGCACGAGTCGGGTCGAGTCGGGCCAAGTCGGGTCTGTTCAGGCTAGGTGACCCCATTCGACAGGACTCGTAGGTCGTGACCCAACTTGTGAATAGACCTGATGCATTTTCTCTTCGCGCCCCAAATGAAAAGCGGCATCGTCAGTTACCTCTCGCCGTGTCCCCGGCCCGGAGTTTTTGCGGTTCGGTAAATCCCTAGCCGGTAGTAATGTTTGCCCATGATGTCTACAGCAGGAAGTCCAATTGTGTCCGATCAGACAAACAACGCTTGTCGCACGCCACTGTTTTTTTGCAGTCAGAAAAGAAATGCTGTGCGCAAGGGTTCTTGGTAGTAAACATATCAATACTTGTGCACAGGCACTTTTCGACAGTCAAAAGAGTAACCCTGTACGCAAGTGGTTCGGCAGTCAGAGGAGTGGTACTGTACGCAATTGAATTTGGCGTTCAAAAAAGCAGTACTGTGTACGCAAGGGGTACTGGTGGGTCCAAATATCAATACCGTACGCAAGTGGATTTAATTACAGTAGTCAAAAATGCCCTACGTTCATCAAACAAATTGGTGTGCATTATCGACTGCATAGGCGTCGAATTTTGTGGTGTTGAATGAAAGGTGCTTACCAGGCCATCCCCCACGGAAGAACAGGAGGACGAAACCGCCAAGTTGCCGCCCCTGCTTCCCGTGCGCGGTGGGGTGACGGAGCTTATCGGATTGCTCCCTTTCTTTGGCGGCGTGGGCGTCACCCCAGAGGCTCCCGCAACGCCGGCCCCTCCCCCCTCCCCCTCCCCCTCTCCCACATTCTGAGCAGCAGTGGCCGGCCTGGTCTCCACGTTTTGCGCGGAATTTCGACGCCCCAATTTCTTGCCCGTGTTCTCGGGGCGCCTTCCGGGAGGCCGAGAAAGCGTGACGTCCGCGACAGCCCTCTGCACCCTCTTCTCAACGATGGAGGAAGGTGTTTTCGCTTTTCTCGTCATAGTCTTGCGATCGAAAATGGATGACTCGCTAGAGGCAATAGTGGCGAGGGTCTTCGCCATCCCTTCCTGGTCTTCCTTGGGGGCACCACCGGGTCCGGTAGCCGTTCCTCCTCCTCCTCCTCCTCCTCCCCCGCCGCCGCTCGAGGCGGTGGGTTTGGTTTCCGTCGTCTTTAGATCGAAGCGGGTTTGTTTGATCTCGCCTCCCGGTTTTTCGTTTCGTTCGGGCGGGGGAGCAACAACCGTAACACGAGCAGCAGGTGCGATGGGAGATATCAACGTATTGTCTTCTTCTTTCCCTGGTTTCGAGGTGCTGACCCCAGCAGTGGTAGCAGCAGCAGCAGCAGCTTCGTCCTCCGTGGGGGGTGTTCCTTCGGTCTCTTGTGTCGTTGCGGGTGTTTGGCGCTCGCTCCCTTTCCTCGTCAACTTTTTGCGGTCGGAGGCGGGATCGCCGGTACCAGAAACAGCGCCACGAGACGACTTGGCAGCCCCTTCCCTGCCTTCCTTCGATGGTTCCACACCGACCTTTTCCCCAACGGCACCGGTTCCGGCTGCTGTCTGTTCTGCAGAAGAGCGGGGCGACTTGTCTGCGTTCTTCTGTTTCACTTTGATGCGCTCGGAAGGGCTGCCAGCGGCGTGGACAGCGGGGGCAGGTGTCTTATTGGCTTTCGCCTCTTCCTTGTTTTCCTTCGAGGTAACGACGGCGGCAGCAGCGGCTCCATCCATAGTGATGGTGGTGGTGTCGTCTGCTATTTGGTCTGCGGGAGAGCCGCGTCGGTTAGACTTCCTCGGTTGTTTGTCCTTGCGTTCGGACGGACGTTTGCCTGCATTAGCAGCAGTGGCGGCAGCAACCGTAGCAGCAGACTTCTCCTCCACCGTGTCGTCCTTAACTTCTTTGGACACGCTAATGCTAGAGATGCCGCCATCCATGGGAAGTGTGGTCTCAGCTGCTGCTTTATCGGCAGAAGAGCGGCGCGCGTTGGCTTTCTTCGGCTTTGCCTTGCCCTCAGTGGCAGGGCCATCCGCACGAGCAACAGGGGCGGAAGATGTCGCTGTTGCGTCCCCTTGCTCTTTCGAGGCACTGATTACGCTGGTGGCTGCTGGTGCTCCACTCCCGTTAGCCCCGTCTCGCGCAATTTCGGCCGAGGTGTCGGGTGCGGCTGCTACATCAGCGCCGGCCGCGTCTGCCCCTTGCTCTTCCAGGAGACGGCGCTTGCTCGCTTTCCTCGGGTTTTTTTCACGCTCGGTATTAGAGGAAGAGGAGGCAGGGGATTCCGCCCCTTTCTTCTTCTTTGCTTTGGGGGCACTCGTATCGTTGGCAGCAGCAGCGGCAGCAGTAGCTCCGTCCGTGGTGGTATCGTTTGCTTCTTTTTTCGTGAAGGAGCGGCGCCTGTTGTTGCCTTTCTTCGGCTTTGCTTTGCCCTCGGGGGCAGGGTCGTCGGTGGCGGCGGCGGCAGCGGCGGCGGCGGGAGTACTAGAGGGCGCTGCAGATGCGGGCATGGTTTCTTCTTGTTCGTTCGGGGAGGAACGAACCGTTTCAACCTGCAAAGGGTCTACACTGTTTGTAGATGCGGCGCCTCCGTCCCCCGCATTTTCACTGGAGGTGGCCACAGCAGGCTTGTCTCCTTGGCCCCCAGAGGTGTCAACCTGGAGGTATAATTTGCGCAAAACAGACAACGACAAAGTTTGTTTTACGGGAGGCTTATCTGTATGTTTTTGCTACTTACTATTCCATTCCCTGGTCGATAAAAATGGCGAAGTCGTCGGCTACGTGCTCTGAGCGACGGAATAGAACAGGTAACTCTTGCTTTCGAAATCCGTGCTCGCTTTTTTGGCGAAAAACAACTTGCAATTTGTATGGGAGTTGTTGCTGCATTCAGAGTAAAAAGGGACGACTTGAACTGTAAAATACTATGTACACTTAAGAAGTGTGCTGGTGTTTTTGTGATATTTTTTTTTCTGCGACCAGTTACAGTAAATGCTTGCGAGACTGCTTTCGTCCAAAACTTATGACCCTCTGAAAGCCTGCCAGTGGAACATCCAGTTAGAATCCGACGAAAATGCCACGTATGTACAGCAAAAAAAAATGAAACACCCCGAAAATTCTTAACTGCGTTGGCGACAAGAAATACCCACTCGTAAAGAAAAGCTGCACATTGTCAGACGGCAAAATAGAAGACTAATATTCGTCGTATGTGCAGACGTCGTACATGTACGTATATGTACGTATATGTACGGCCATACTGCGGCCATACTGCGGCCATACTGCTGTACATTGTCCTTTCTTACCTTGCTCTTTTTATCTGGATCGCCAAAAAGAGCTCACTTTCGTAGCGGCAATTTATCAGCTTCGTCTCAAAAGTGAGCATTTTGTTGTATTACGACGTACCTGGGTAGGCTATTTCCTATTAGTATATTATTTGCCTTCCGACAATGTGCAGGGCATTATTCATTCAGAATGAAAAAGCTGACCCAATTCGTCGAATACCACCAATCTCATCCAACCAATTATCCTCCCCTCCGTGTACTCAATAGAATACGCACTACCACCGTTTACCCAAATATTATACCTGCTATATATCTATGTTCCCCTTCTTCATCCAATGATCGACACACCTCATACCTGAACATGTTTCGTAGACTCTTTCCTATTCGCGGGTATATACCGCTGTACAGCAGTAGTGGCCCACGTAACCTACGTACTGCAGACTCGTATTCGAAACGCACGCTTCCTGTATAGAGAGTGTGCTGCTGTATATAGCTAATTATACATTCGCTCCGTCATCTGGTGATTCCCTCGACTCAGGATACTTGGAGACGACTCATAGGCTGCATGGGTGTGTAGGTGCCGAGAGGGTTCGGTACACGTCGGACCGGCCATCGATTCCTATCTATGCACTTCATGATCTACAGTATAGATGCGATTCCAAGCAAGATAAATTCGTACATGATCTCGTAGCTCATGTGTGTCGTCGGGTCAGGGCCGTTTTATATGCATGCTCTACTGCTGTCCTGTGAAGCACATCCTTATTACAGTACAGAGTTGGACAATTGTTGTATAGATACTGCACAAGATACCATAACGACAGCAGTGTAGGATACAGGTTTACTGCTGTAGATCATGATCTATCCGTGATCCGATCATGAGCTGTCCAACGTGGAGAGAGCTGGCTACCACCAGGCGTTTGGTTGGGCAAGTAATGCCAGAGGGTACATTTATACAGTCTACGTACGTACAGCAGTACGCACGATTAATAGCTGTGAGGCAAGGTTGCTGTTGTAGGTACTGTAGAACTGCAGTACCTCCGACCGCGTATATATGAGCACAACTAGAGTAGTGACAGCCGCCGCTTACCTTGGTATTGGTCTCGGATGTCGAGCCCGAACGCTCCTTCTTCACCTTCTTCTTCTTGCCAGGGCCAGGACTAGGAAAACTCTCCGCCTTGTCCTTCTCGTCGGGTGTCTGTTCGGTCATCGAAAACTTCAAATCAGGTTGCTGTTGATTGACCACCTTATTTTATGATAAGCTGGACGAGCGGCGTACCGTGATGGCACGGGCCGGCTCTACGTGTTGCTCGGGTGGCGTGTTCAGCCACGCAAGTCCGCGGCCTCGTGGAGGGCACACGTGTGGGAGCGGCAACACCCAGGGCTGCGACGTTGGCAACCAGAATAAACAAGAAACGCACCAACGCATGATGATAATCTCGCCGCATTTACAGTAGTTTTAACGGTACACAACAAGCGTAGTCTCGCCGCATTTTTTTTTACGTTTCGGTTCCTTTTCGCGGAACATGTGCCAGCCGGCAGCCGGCAGAGACGGCCGTTAAGGCCTGTGACCTGTGACAGGCGATCATCTATGCATACTACTGCTGTTTTGTGTTGCTGTACTACAAGTTTCAGCACTACTGTAGGAATGATCCTGTAGGTGTGACTTGCTGTGACTGGTGATGTCCGAAACTACCCGTCTCCTGGCATCTTGCATCTACTGTATATATACTGTACATGACGGAAATATAAGGATCGTTTACGCATTAATATGAATACAAAATGATCATTATATATGTGTCCATCCATATGATAGTGGTATGCGTACTACGTATTAGTCCTGCTGTCCCAAGTATTTACAAACTAGGTTTTAGCCATTCAATTGGTCGTACTCACAGCTGACGTATTTTTCAACTTTGTAAAAACCACAGCAGTTCGAGTGAGCTGGGTACTCCACATTGTAGATGAATAATTTGCTGGGAATATTCCCAGAACGTTCTCCCTTTATGTACAATGTGGAAGACTCTACTGGTTCGAGTACGTAGTACCAGACTCCACAGGCCACAGGTGACCACCCGAAATAGCCGGAAACGGAGTTCACGCAGGAATGCTTCGTATGAAATAGCACTTGGCCCAGATTACGTTACGCAGCATTATGCTCGAATTTATGGCTACAAAACTCACAGAAGTTCCGGGTGCGGGTAAGGTCGGGGAGAATACCCCGGGTACGGTTCTGTGTACGTACCCTACAGCATACTACAACCTTTGGACTTTTGTACCACGAGTTCGTACGAGAAAATGAAAATGGAAACAGCTCAGCTGGTGGTGCAGTGTGTGGAGCATATTATATAAGGTGTGCTTTAGTATACCTGGTAGTGGGGAGTGTTTCGAAGTCGTCTCGTCGAACTAATAGCTACGAGCTACCGTCCGAGTACACTTAATGTACAACACCCACGAGCGACTCATATACAATACCCGCCAAGAAAGGCGCGCGCTATGTGCAGGAGCACCCTGCAAAAAGTTTTGTGCAGGCTGTGTGTGGTCGATTTCTACCTCGCCCGCCAACCCAGACCAAGCCAACCCCAGACATGCCCCTACTAACCCTAACCAGAACCAGAACCCCAACCCCTTGGGGGGCACGAGGTCGGCAGGGGCAGCCACGCGGCTCCGCCGCGTGTTTTTTTGGCGTTTTTCCAAAAAAAAACATGCGGCCCAAAAGGCCAGCCTCACCCATTAAAACCGGCATCCTGCACAAAACTTTTTGCAGGATGCTCCTGCACACAGGGCGCGTCGCCAAAAAAGGATACCTGGTATAGATTTTTAGCTGCTGTCGCGTGCTATCTGTAGCGGGCGTTTAGCGCGAACTGCGGCAAGAATCAAGTCCAGCTGCTCGTAAATACGCGATACCGTATATATCAGCACTCCACATTCCTTCGCGACATCTATATTTCGAGTACACGGTAACTCCACGTGTAATTCTCGATATCAGCGGCGGCAGGAGCAGCAACAAGCGAAAGCAAAATCAGAGAGTATTACGTAACAGAAGCAGCAGCAGCAGCTGTAGCAGCAGCCGCAGTTGCAGCAGCCGGGGCAATCGATTTCCGCCTTGCCAACCAAAACGACCTCGATATAGTTTACATACCGTTCACATATCATAAAATACGTCATAGAGCGCACCACAGAGAACTCATATTTTATTAATATTTACTATACGTATAGTCTAGGTTCTACGAACGTGTACAGACAGTTCAGACCAGACAACTAGGGTTCAGTTTCACGAGCACGCAGAGGAGGGGGCGGCGACCATTATCGCACTCCCTCCATCTTCTTCGGACCGCTACCCCCCGCCCCCGTCACCGCAACGCCCTTCTCTTCCTCCAACTCCTTGACCACGTCCATGCCGTCACCCCCACCCAACACCGCCTCCTTGTCCTCCCCCTCCTCCTCCTCCTTCTTCACTTTCTTGTCCGCGCCCCCCGCCTCCCCCCGACCCTTTCCCCCCTTACCCTCCTCTCCTTCTTCTGTCTCCCCCTCTTGCGCCAAAGGTCTTTCGACCGACCCCCCCATTGCCGCCTTTGCGTAAGCCGCCTTCAGGTCGTTGGATAACGCCTCTAACTCTATCACCAACTCCCCCCGCTCCTGCGCTATCTTCGCCAAGGCTTGGTCCACCTCGCGGTCCATCGCCGGCTCGTCCTGCGTTGCATTCGAGGGGAGGAGTGGGAAGGCGGGAGGATGGACGGGGGAGGGGGGCACTCATGTCACGCATAGCCGTACGTAGTCGTATGACCGTAGACCCTCGCATCCGTACAATGCGGGGACGGAGCACGTCGGGTGTTCACCGACCAGGCAGGGGGGGGGGGGAAGGGGGTGATTATGTGTTGCTTCCTTAAGTCATTTGACGATTGACCACTCATCCTTTTCGAGACGGAGCACCGCGGCTACTCCGAATAGAGACACCTCCAACATTTGGGCGCTCATTACGCGTTTTTCATGTACAACACAAAACAGTTTTGGCTTGTCTTATCCACTTCCTGTTTAGGGTTCTGGGATCACCATAGGGGGCGGTGTACTCATTAGCCACATGTCATGTGTGGCCGTAGTCGTACGACCAAAGACCCTCGCATCCCTATTGACAATGCCGGGACGGAGCACGTCCTTTTTGTTTTCGCCGACCAGGCAGACATCGATTGCTTGCACCAAGCGCGAAGCGCCACGAGGTGTTTCAAGCGAGTCACAAGAGGCGTGAGCTGCATTCTAGTAAGAACCGCTTGATAGGGGGGTGGGGGCAGGAAATGGCAGGTAAGCAAGTCGAATTGACGACCTATGCCTGGCCCGTCAAGCGCCTCTTTAGACTATACCACTTTGTCCCGAAATAGAAGAACCTTTAATATTCAATATTAATATACAATCGGCTCTTATAGTTTGAAATAAATGGTATAAATACTAGGGTTACTGTTTGGAGTTCTCTATCCCCTATGGGACCCCTTTAAAAGGGATATAAGGGGCCCCTTTCAAGGGACATAGGGACCCATTTTAAGGGATATAAGAGGTCCCTTTTAAGGGATATAAGGGATATAAGGGACCCCTTTGAAGGGGTAGAGGGGACCTCTTTTAAGGGATATAAGGGACCCCTTGTAAGGGATAGAAGGGACCCCTTGTAAGGGATAGAAGGGACCCCCTTTAAGGGATACAAGGGACCCCTTTTAAGGGACAGTGACCAAACACAATGAAACCTCAACCTTTCGCGTTACCAACCAACCGTCTACGAGCAGAGTGAGCGCCCAGCAGCAGGAGTACGTAGAGGATATTGGTCGCGCCCATGATGTACGCCTCCTTGCAATTGAAACCCGGGTCCCACCTTGTATCATCCCTCAACCATGCAGTGTTCGCTGCTGTAATCGTCACTTTTTATCAGCAATTTTCTACTTTATACTATAATCAAGTTACGCAAGTCCCCAAGAGGGTCAGGCCAACCCCTTCAGACCTGCCAACAAAAATATCCCACACTAATTCCAAATATTTTTTCCCCACAAAACGTTAGTGCAGTTAAAAAAGCTATCCGTCAAGGCGGTCTAGAGTATGTTTGACCCGTCAAAGACCTCGAAACCCCCTTTGGGACGGACCCCTTTTAAGGGATATAACGGATACAACAGATATCACGGATATCACGGATATAACGGATATAAGGGATACAAGGGATATCGCCTATAAAGCAACAACGAAAGCTTTGGTGTTGTCAGCCGTCTACGGGCAGCGGCAGCGGCGGAAACCTAACAGCAGTAGAGGCAGCAGGAGGGATAATATTGTGCCCCTGTGCTGTACGACTCATCCTCCCATTGCAACCATCGCAACTATTGTAAACCGGACACCAACCATTGTATCATACCATCCCTCAACCATTTGGTGTGGCCGTTACTACTACTGCTGTAACCGTCATTTTTTGTCGGCAAGTTTCCCGCCTCAACTCCCAAAAGAACCGACCCCTTCAGGCCTGCAAACAATATCCCACACGATATATTCACGGGAGACCATACGTACAGTAGTAGAAATAGGACTTACCGTATACACAAAACCCTATTTTTCCCCCTATTTTTACTACCAAGATTTGGTCCTATGTAATACAACAGCACCCGTAATATTACTAGTAGTATTGTCTCCCGAAAGGTTAGTGCAGCAGTGCCGAAGGGGATATAACCCAATTATTTAGTAGTGCACTGTACAGGCAGCTAAACCTGACTGTGTATTGTCTCCCGAAACGTTAGTGCAGCAGTGCCGAAGGGGATATAACCCAATTATTTAGTAGTGCACTGTACAGGCAGCTAAACCTGACTGTGTGTGTCGGTGTGGCAGCTACGTAGACCAAATGCACATATTTTATACGTTCCTTCATAAATATTGGGAAACAAATTGGGCTAAAAACAGTAATTCCGAGACCAATATATCCACGTATAATATGAGGCGTAATTATTTAGGGGCCACCGTAATCATAGTGCACTGCTGCACATGCACCTAAATTTGCCTCTAATTCCAAGTAATATGTCCCCAATACCCGACTGCAGTCCCATTTTAAGGGTTAAAAGGCTGTCCGTCCGTCAAAATGGCTATCGGTGGTTGATGGTCTAGAGGATGTTTGACCTGTCAAGGGCGTCTCAATACTTAACTGAAGGAGTTTTGACCCGTTAAAGGCCCCTTGATACTATTTCCGGAGGTCCCAGAAACAAGTAACCAGGACCAAATATGATTAGTGCAAATACTGGAATATATAGGTTTTTGTGTATGTGATAGGCCTCGATGACTCGCGGCCCCCTTATATGAGGAGAGGGGGTGGACGGGGGCAGGAAATGACAGGCAAATATGCGGTTGAGGCATGCAGCAGTAGTTTTCGCACGTCAAAGGCGTTTATATTGTTGTACTTAAATATTTACGGTAGTTTTAGAGTGGGGACACTGAACGACTGTTCCGTCACTACAAATGTCTGTCAATAACGTTGTCCGTCACGACGGCTTTCCGTCAAGCTGGCTGTCCGTCAAGACGGCTGTCCGTCAAGCTGGCTATCCGTCATTACGGCTGTCCGTCAATACGACTGTCAGTCATTACCGCTGCCTGTCAAGACGTGATCCTTTCAAGACGGCTGTCCGTCAATACGGCTCTTCGTCAATACGGGCTGTCCGTCAATACCGCTGTCCGTCAATACCGCTGCCTGTCAAGACGTGACCCTGTCAAGACGGCTGTCCATCAATACCGCTGGCTGTCAAGTCGTATTGCTGTCGAGCATTCCGTCAAGACGGCTGTCCGTCACGACGGCTGTCCGTCGAGACGGCTGTGACTGTCCACCACGACGTCTGTCCGTCGAGACGGCTGTGACTGTCCGTCTTGACATATGTACGTCAAAACGGTTTACTGTCAAGATGTCTTGTCAAGACGGCTGTCCGTCAATACGGCTGTCCTGTCCGTCTAGACCGTTCTCCGCCAATACCGCTGCCCGTCAAGACCGACGTCCGTCAATACGTCTGTCCTGTCCGTCAAGACCGGTATCCGTCTAGACGGCTGTCCGTCAAGCCGAACGTCCGTCAAGGTGAGAGAGTGCCATCGAACAACGTCAATGACACACCAGCGGGGTGTTACAAATCAAATGCACTTGCCCTCAAGACAACCAAAAATCCAGGGCTGATCCCGGGTCGGATCAAGCTGATCGGGTCAGGTCGGNACCCTGGTTGTCTAGCTCACGCAGCGAGTGGCGTGTTTTACAGCGTCGTTGCCAACCGACGCCAACCCAACCTATAAACATATGGGGGGGGGGGGCAGGAAATTGCAGGTAAACAAGTCGATTGACGACCTACAGTAAGCCTGGCCCGTCAAAGCGCCTCTTTAGACTATACCACTTTCATATTCAATATTAACATACAATCAGCCCTTATATTTTGGGACAGAATGGTACTAATACTAGGGTTACTGGGGAGTTATCTAACTGGCATATATAGGTTTTTGTGTATATGATAGGTCCTGATTACTGGCGACCCCCTTATATGAGGAGAGGGGGGGCACGGGGGCAGGAAATGACAGGCAAATATGCGGTTCACGGCATACAGCAGTAGTTTTCGCACGTCCAAGGCGTTTATATTGTTGTAATTAATTGTATACAGCAGTTTTAGCGTGGGGACATTTGACGACTGTCCGTCACAATAACTGTCCGTCAATAACGTTGTCCGTCACGACGGCTGTCCGTCAAGCTGGCTGTCCGTCAAGCTGGCTGTCCGTCAAGACGGCTGTCCGTCAAGCTGGCTGTCAAAACGGCTGTCCGTCAAGCCGGATGTCCGTCAATAAGGCTGTTCGTCAATACGGCTGTCCGTCAATACCGCTGGCTGTCAAGACGTGATTCTGTCAAGACGGCTGTCCATCAATACCGCTGGCTGTCGAGTCGTATTTCTGTCAAGACAGCTTTCCATCAAGACGGCTGTCCGCCACGACAGCTGTCCGTCAAGACGGCTGTGACTTCCCGTCAAGACATCTGTATGTCAAGACGGTTTACTGTCAAGACGAATGTCTTGTCAAGACGGCTGTCCGTCAATACGCCTGTCCTGTCCGTCAAGCCCGCTATCCGTCAAGACCGACGTCCGTCAATACGCCTGTCCTGTCCGTCAAGACCGCTATCCGTCGAGACGGCTGTCCGTCAAGCCGGCCGGCCGTCAAGACGAATTCCCGTCAATTGGAGCGAGTGCCGTCAAATGACGTCATTGACACCAGGGAGGTTACAAATAAAATGTACTTGCCCTAAAAACAACCAAAATTACAGGGCTGATTCCGGGTCGGATCGAGCCAATCGGGTCAGATCGGGTCGGGTCGGGTCGGGTCGGGTCGGTTAAGGATGGTCATCGAGTAAGGGTGGCCCGACCCGACCCGACCCGACCCGACCTGACCTGACCTGACCTGACCTGACCTGACCCGCGGGCATTATGAGGCCATGACCCATGAAAATCCCTGCAAACAATCCTCGTGATGCACGTGTGTTTCCAGTGGCAAGATTGGTGTTCGAAGCGCAACCGGTATGCTTGTCCCCCGGCCCTCGCGATGAACAAAAAAAAAACGGCATAAACAAGCCTCTACCAGATTGATCGATCGTTAACAAATACCTTTAGAAAAGTGGGGGGGGAGCGGGGGGTGAGACGACACAAACAGCAGAAAGCCTTACTTGTCCTATCGATCACCGGGGAAATACAAGCTATGATAAATATTACCCCCCGGTGGTAATCGCACCCGCGTTACTGCGGTCAACTCAAAATTACAATTGGACGATTTGGCTTGCCTCCCAAGTACAAGGGTTAGACTATTAATAGACCCCCTTTAGGTCTGCGCCCACGTCTGTGGTGTCGGTATTGTTGTATTGTGCTTGTATTTGTGCTTAGGGTTGGGGTTGTGGTGGTTGTTGGGTTCGCATGAAACGGCGTTTTCTCTACCCAACTACATCTGTACACCCAGTGTCCGTCCCGATTTCCTATCCTAGAGAGAGATAAGAAAGTATGTGGACAGACTGTATAAACAGAGAAACACAGACACAGTAATGGCAAATCGAAAGGTAAAGCAAAATGAGGCGCCAACGTGCCGAGTACGAAAAAACAGCAAACTGCTCGGAATTAGGCGAAGGTCGTTTTTTGCCCTAGAGGGAAGCCTGCGTAGGGGTATGAATAATGAGTAGTTGACTAGGCACTGTTCACCCCACGAGGCCCAAAAAGTGAGTCACGATAACACCGCTGCGACACCACAAGCTCCCAAAACATTACACATCTCGGTCTATCAAGTGTTCAAGACCTCGCACGGATAATCGATTCCCAGTTCAGGACCTAGATATTCCAAGGCAGGTCTGTTCCCGATATTGTATGATCTGTATGATCTGTATGATCTGTATGATCTGTATGATATGTATGATCTGTGTGGTCTGTATGATATGTATGATCTGTATGATCTGTATGATCTGTATGATCTAGCTCATCTTGCCGGGTGGGAGCCGTAAAATCGGCACCATTTTAGCACATGTTTCCTATTAATATATTGGATCTGTGCAATGCAGATCCTGCACAAGCTCTCATCACGACAGGTGGAGAGCTAGATGATATATCTGTAGATGATCTGTAGATAGATAGATCATGATATGTCTGTCCGAGCTGTGAAGTGTAGGCGTTTCTAACCTCTACGACACTACGAGCACAAAACCCACTTCACCAAAAACACTTACGCCCTCTCTGTCAAGTGTTACTACAATAATACACGAGCCATAGTACATAGATAGTAATACATAGTAATACATAGTGTAGAATAATCAGAGCCCACGATGGAAGCAGAACCCGTGCGCACAGCAGTATCCCTCTTATGTCTGCACACAGTGTTTGGTTATAAGTTCTACGTAGTTACTAAATACGATATGCTCCTTCGTAAAAACGTACCTGCAACATGACGGCGAGCTTGACCTCTCTAATCTGCCGAAGAAGACCCTCCCCTGCAGTGCTTAGACTAGCCGTCGCCACATTGATCTGGACAACCGGGGCAGAGCGAAGTGAAGCGGGGGACGAAAAGAAAAAGAGAGAAGGCTCTCACACCTGAGACAGATCATCTACAGATCATACAGATCATGATCTAGATCATCTACAGATAAAACATTATCTACAGTAGATAATCTACAGATATATCATGATCTACTGTAGATCATCTACTACAGATAGATCATAATCTAGATCATCTACAGAATCATTATCTAGATAATCTACAGATAGATCGCGATCTAGATCATCTACATATAGATCATTATCTAGATCATTTACAGATAGATCATGATCTAGATCATCTACAAATAGATCATGATCTAGATCATCTACAGATAGATCATGTAGTCTCTCACCCGCCGTTGTGAAAGGTTCTGCGCGATCTGAACAGCACATATCTAACTCAGAAACCGTGTGCTAGGCCGTGCCGACTATACGGGTCCCACCCGCCAACGCGAGCTAGATCATACAGATCATACAGATCATACAAAATCGGGAATAGATCTACCTGGAAAGATCTAGATCATGTAGTGGGAATCGATTATCTGTCGGAGGTGTGAAAGGTTTCCACACATGTGTACGGAGGCGGCATTCGAGTGGGGGCGGGGATAGGTGCAACAAAACCGCCCGGCGGTATCGTATCGAGCCAAGGAGGCACCTGGTACCATACCATACCATATTATTATATTATTTTGGTCCAGGCTTTTGAGTGTTACCAGGTATGTATATATGAGACAGGGTCTCTTCTACCCTACTTTCAGCAATACATAAATATCTGTGGAACCCACCTCATACGTATATATATCGATCCATATCTACCTCTACAAGCAGTGCTGTATCGCGCAAAACCTGGTACGATACGCGCATTGCAATCAAGACAAATAAAAAAATAAAAACGGAGTGTGGACTACCTGGTACCTGTTAAGCATTTTCTGGACTCGGGGACACGGCATCATGATCAAAAGTCCAGCCAATATTTGCGCGGGACTCGTTTGTGCGGGAGCGGGACATAGTATACCTCAATCGGTGCTGCGGGAACGGGATATAATAATCTGCGTCGGAATGTTTTGTGCGGGAGCGGGGTTTCACATCTATCACGGGACCATGGGGTAATCCCGAATCCCGCACAAACGCGCGGGATCCAAATCCCGCGGGGAAAATTTGCGTGGAATTCCCTGAGCAATAACGAAATCCCCATTTATGAAATTACGTGCGGACGAGTAGCTTCGGGCTAGATATCTCTCGCGTACTGGACGTATATAGCGCGAAGGAATGTGCGTACCCGGTATATATCGGTATATACGTAATATTTTTGCAGACGGGTTTTCACATATTTGTACCTGCATGTATCATAGTGCTTATCTAAAGGCCTGCTTCGTCTAATTGCTACGTACGTACGTTTGAGTAAGCACGTGCCCTTCGAAGGCAAAAAATCTTGTGTTTTGGTATAATTCCGTAGTCGGAGTGCAAAAATGTCCTCTCGGCCCCCGTGGCTGTTTTTCCGCGCTGCTTTGGCATTTAGCATTTGGCATAATATGAGACAAATGTAGGCTACGATAGAGGTACTTACTGTACCGTTTTTTGGCTGAAACGTTTTCTGAAAGTTCGGACTCCTTAAACCCATTCAGAACTGAACAAAATGTACCACACTAATTCCAAGTAGTCTGTCCCCAATATTCACGGGACCAGTTCAGAACTTAAAAAAATGTCCCCCACTAATTCCAAGTAGTTCGTCCCCAAATCCGTGGGACCAGTTCTTAAGGATATATATAACCAAAAAAACGATTTTGGAGGAAACTTAAAGTGCTATTATCATACCCGATAACCAATCCCATGGCCCAAGTATGCAATGAAAGACCTTGCAACGCAAGAATGAAGGTCCGACGATTTTGTGCTAAGGTAAGGAGCATACAAATAGTCATTGATAGCCATTCAGAAAACGTTTCAGCCAAAAAAAGGTATACCTTATACCGCATACCTCTATCGTAGTGCCTGTCAAGACGTGATCCTTTCAAGACGGCTGTCCGTCAACTCGAGCTCTCGTCAATAGGGCTGTCCGTCAATACCGCTGTCCGTCAATACCGCTGGCCTGTCAAGACGTGATCCCTGTCAAGACGGCTGTCCATCAATACCGCTGGCTGTCAAGTCGTATTCTGTCAGACAGCATTCCAGTCAAGACGGCTGTCCGCCACGACGGCTGTCCGTCAGAGTGACTGTACGACGTCTCGTGGAGCTTCTGCCGTCATGACATCATGTAGTCAAGAACGGTTTACTGTCAAGAATGTCTTGTCAAGACGGCTGTCCGTCAATACGCCTGTCCTGTCCGTCTAGACCGTTCTCCGCCAATACCGTCCGTCAAGACCGACGTCCGTCAATACGTCTGTCCTGTCCGTCAAGACCGCTATCCGTCGTAGACGGCTGTCCGTCAAGGCGGCCGAACGTTCCCGTCAATTGGTGAGCAGAGTGCCGATCGAAAGACGTCATATGCACACCACGGGGGTTACAAATAAATGTCACTTGCCCTAAAGACAACCAAAATTACAGGGCTGATCCGGGTCGGATCGAATGACGGTCAGTCGGGTCAGCTCGATCGGGTCGGGTCGGGTCTGGGTTCGGGTCGGTTTGAAGGAGTGGTCATCGGAGTAAAAGCGGTGCCCCGACCCGACCCGAGCCCAATCCCGACCCAACCGACCGGACCTGACCGTTGACCTTGGACCCGCGGGTAGTATGAGGCCATGACCCATGAAATCCCTGGAAAAAACCTCTGTGATGCACGTGTGTTTCCAGTGGCAAGATTGGGATTCGAAGCGCAACCGGTATGCTTGTCCCCCGGCCCTCGCGATGAACAAAAAAAAGTTACGGCTAAACAAGCCTCTACCGATTGATCGATCGTAACAAATACGCTTTAGAAAAGTGGGGGGGGAGCGGAGGGGGGGTGAGACGACACAAACGGCATAAAACCTTCCTTATCCTATCGATCACCGGGCAAATACAGGATATGATATGTAATACCCCCCGGTCGTAACCGCACCCGCGTTATTGCGGTCGACTCGAAATCACAGTTGGACGATTTGGTTTGCCTCCCAAGTACAAGGGTTAGACTAGACCCCCTTAGGGTCTGCGCCCACGTCTGTGGTTGCGTTATTGTTGTGTTACGCTTGTGCTTAGGGCCCGTATTAACGAAGGCAAGTTTCAAATCGAATCGATTTCAAATCCTTTTTTTTTTATTAATCGAATCGATTTTTTTCCGATTTGAAGTGAAAATACGGCTTCGCGTCCTATCGTGTGACATCACCTATGTTCCGTATGTTCTCGAAATGTGAATGAGATCGGAATAACGCGACATCCCGCAGAACGCCCGGCTGACATGTACCGAGGGGAGAAGCTGAGAGCGACGGCGTGCATCGTCACGTGCACGCCGGCTACAGCCTCTGCTTTATTTTTAAGGCCCAGGCTAGGAAGCTGTCACTCTCAGCTTCGCGTGGGTGGTCGGAGGAAGCCCTTAAATGCCACGTACCGGACAGCGACCGCGATGCAGCTATCGAAGTCTTGAGTTTTTCCTCCGTGTTTTGGGTCGATCGCTTGGTTCTCGCCGGGCTTGGCCGATCGAGCTGGTGGAAAAATTGAGCTTGCGACCGCCATGATTTGTTTTGAGGAGCCACCGCCGGGTCACGTTGTGCTATGGTCTGTAGCCGTGGGCGCGGCTATTGCTCCGGTCGCCACTCGTTGAGGCTAACGATTTATCGCCTCGTTGGTGGTTGTCAAGAACAGCCCAAACAGCGACGGATCGCCTCGGGGACGTTCACCCAGTGGGAACATGCCATGCATGTTGGATAAACTCCAATCGATTCGAATCGATTCGATTCGATTTGCAAAAAATAAAGTATTTTCGGACTTCTTTTGATATCTGATCGAATCGATTTTTTCATGCCTCAAAGTACAAATGTCTTTCCGGTGATTCATGTTTTGACCAATCAGATGAGAGTCCGCGTCGATTCATAAAAAAAAAATCGATTCGAAATCGATTCGATTTGCAACTTTCTTTCGTTAATACGGGCCCTTAGGGCTGGGGTTGTGGTGGTTGCTGTCTTCACATTAAACCGTTCTTTCTACCCAACTACACCTGTACACGCAGTGTCCGTCCTGACTTCCTATCCTAGAGAGAGATAGAGAGTGTGTGCACACACTGTATAAACAGAGAAAACACACACAGTAATGGCAAACTAATCGAAAGGTAAAGCAAAATGAGGCGCCAACGTGGCGACTACGAAAAAAATGCAGCTCGGAATTGGGCGAAGGTCGTTTTTCGCCCTAGAGGAAAGCCTGCGTAGGGGTATGAATAGGTACTGTTCACCCCATGAGGCCAGCCGCAAATCGTCGCCAAAATCGAGTCACGATAACACTGTTGCGACACCACGAGCACACAAAACACTTTACGCATCTCAGTCTACCAAGCGTTACAGAACTCGCACGGATAACCCATACCCACTTCAGGATCTAGATCTTTCACGGCAGATATGTATATGCTATATGATCTGTATGATCTGTATGATCTGTATGACATGTATGATCTGTATGATCTAGCTCATGTTGCCGGGTGGGAGCCGTAAAATCGGCACCCTTTTAGCACATGTTTCCTATTAATAGATTGGATCTGTGCACTGCAGATCCTGCACAAGCTCTCATTACGACAGGTGAAGAACTAGAGGATCTAGAAGGATCTGTAGATGATCTGTAGATAGATAGATAGATCATGATACGTCTGTCCGAGCTGTGAAGTGTAAGCGTTTCTAACATCTACGACACTTTTTCTTTGTTGTCCATCCCATTTATTATCTTCGCCCTTCCTTTCTCTCCTTCCTGGTCCTAACTCAGATCCGGGGCCACAGGTAGGCTCTTCTCCCTCCTCCCCTACTACGGTTCTTGCCTTGATTTTTATCGCGAGAAGGTTTCAGCACTTTCTTCCCTCGTCGACTTGCGTCAGATTCTGCCTACCCACGCCACGAAGGCGCTCTCAGCAAGTGGTTCCTTTTTTATTTTTTCAAATAAAGTCAAAAGCTCTCACCACGGTGGGATTTGAACTCGGGTACCAATGATAGTAGCCTTTGAAGCTGACCACTACTCTACCGGGGCGACCGGCTTACGAGCACAAAAACACTTCACCAAAAACACTTCGCCCTCTCTGTCAAGTAATACTACAATAATACACGAGACATAGTACATAGATAGTAACAGATAGTAATACATAGTGTAGTATAATCAGAGCCCACGATGGAAGCAGAACCGGTGCACAGTACCCCTACATGTCTGCACACAGTTTGGTTATGAGTTCTAATTACTAAATACGATATGCTCCTTCGTAAAAACGTACCTGCAACATGACGGCGAGCTTGACCTCTCTAATCTGCCGAAGAAGACCCTCCCCTGCAGTGCTTAGACTAGCCGTCGCCACATTGATCTGGACAAGCGGGGCAGAGCGAAGTGAAGCGGGGGACGAAAACAAAAAGAGAGAAGGCTCTCACACCTGAGATAGACCATCTACAGATCATACAGATCATGACCTAGATCATCTCCAGATAAAACATTATCTACGGTAGATCGTCTACAGATATATCATGATCTAGATAATCTACAGATATATCATGATCTAGATCATCTTCTACAGATAGATCGTGATCTAAATCATCTACAGATAGACCATGATCTAGATCATCTACAGATAGATCATGATCTAGATAAGGGCCCATCTTAACGAACATCGCTTTTTATTGAAATGGAAAACTAATTTTTGCTTTTTGTTTGTTTTGAATACGATTTCCCTGAAAAAACGTGTTTGGGTCTTATCGAGGAATGGTGTATTGCGTAAAAAAAACGAATAACGCACAAGGGTCAACGAACACCCGTGAGCAACCAACGAGGCGACCTACGGCCTGTGTCCTCCCCGGGGCGCCGCTGCCAGCGGAAAATTATGTCTGCCGGCACCGGCTAGGAGGCTATCACTCTAGGAATGTCTTGGGTGGGCTGGCTCAGCCCCGAAGCCCAACGCGAGCAGCAGCGACGGGGATACAGCGATCGAACTTCTACGCCAAGTCGCGACCTGGTCGGTGCTCGTGTGGTTTGGGAGGCAAAGAGGGGTGAAAAAATGGATTTGCGACGGCCTATATTATTTTTCAGGGGCCGCAAGCGGTCTACCCTATGCTAGGGGCCGTCGGACCTCGCGCTGCGGCTGATCCGGTGGCCGTACCTCTCGGGAATGGTGGATCTCGCCTCTGAATCAGTCGACGACATGACTCAAGTTTGCGTGGCTTCCTTCGGTTTCATGGAACACGCCACGTCGAGTTGGATGAACTCCCCAATTCAATAAAACGAATGCGTGGCTTCCTTCGGTTTCATGGAACACGCCACGTCGAGTTGGATGAACTCCCCAATTCAGTAAAACGAAAGAGCAGACGAAGTCTCAAAAGACTTCTCTGGCATTCCGTTTTATTGAACTACTCAGTTTTGAAATCGAAATATCTTGCTGGTTATTCACTTTTCGACCAATCAAATGCAAATCAAAACAAACGGAAAAAAAAATCAAACAAACGAAAACAAATGTT
>MEHQ01002983.1:0-123492 GCA_008828725.1 Saccharina japonica | reverse complement strand
AACATTTGTTTTCGTTTGTTTGATTTTTTTTTCCGTTTGTTTTGATTTGCATTTGATTGGTCGAAAAGTGAATAACCAGCAAGATATTTCGATTTCAAAACTGAGTAGTTCAATAAAACGGAATGCCAGAGAAGTCTTTTGAGACTTCGTCTGCTCTGGGGGGGGGGGGGGGGGGGGGGGCGTACTCATTTGTTGCTTGCCTTAGTCATTTGACCATTGACCACGCATCCCTTTCGAGACGGAGCACCGTTCCTACTCCTAATAGAGACACCTCCAACACTTGGGCGCTCATTACGTTGTTTCCATATATTACAGAGAAACCTTTTGCTAATCTTATCCCCTTCCTGCTTCGCCGCCTGTGGCCACCATCTATCTCCTAAGATAGCGATCGTTTTCTCGCTACTATTTAGTGTACCAAACTGCTCCATGTCACACTCGTCTATTTTCCTCATCTCCTCCTCTAGCACATCCCTTTCCTCCTTGTACCTTTCACATTCTCCCACTATGTGAACTCTACTCTCTATGGCTTTGCCACATGGGCACATCTGTGCCTCTACTTCCTCCTCCTCCCGGCTACTGGTATACCTCCTTCTTCTTTCTGGCAGGTCCAGGTCCCCTACACGAAATCGCAGTTTCAGCTTTTTCGCGAAGTCCATTGGGCCGTGCAGATACCTTTTCATTCCTATTCCTTCTCTCAACCCCCCGTACATCTCTAAGTGTTCTTCCCCTTCCACCTTCTTTCTCAGTGCTAGCCTTTCCCTTCTTTCTATCCTTTCTTTTACTTCTGTCTTGTATCCGCTAAATTTCTCTATGGCCAGCGTCTCTTTTTGGTTTCCTATTTCCTTCCATACTTTCTCGACTACGCTATCCCACCTTATTCCAGCTCGCCCTTTGGTTACTTTCTCCCATACAGCTTTATCAGCTATGGCTGGCAACCTCTTATTTGGCATGTTCTTTACTTTATATTGCCATTTCAACTTACGCACGTCTCTATTTGTCTTAAGTGGGTACATTCCCAGTTCTGCTCTCAATACTGTATTACTCGTCGTACTTGAGCATCCTAGTACTTTTTTAGCTGCTGTCATCTGTACTGTTTCCAGCTGTTTTACGAGCTTCGCGTTCCCTTCCCATACTTCTCCTGCATATTCTAGCTTTGGTACAATCACATTCATCAGTATACATCTCTTAATTCTAGTGTCAAGGTGCGAGTCTGTTAGGACTGCTTCCATCTTGCCTACGTGTGCCTTACCCTTGCCTATTATTTTATTTATGTGTGCATCCCAAGAGCAATCTTTTGAGATTTCTACGCCAAGGTACGTATACTGGTCTACGATCGGTAATTCATCTTCTCCCCACTTCCACTTACAAGTTACCGGACTCTCCTTATCTTCGTTACATACAACTACTGCGCACTTTTTTACGTTCGCCGTCACTCTCCACTTCCTGGTGTACTCGATTGCCTTCTCTATTTGTTTCTGCAGTCCTTCGGGTGTTTCTGATATGCAAACGAAATCATCAGCAAACATCAATCCCGACACCGTATCTTCCCCCACCGTGACTCCCTGCGATGCTGCTTCTACTGCTACTATCATGTCATTAATGTATACCTTGAATAGGTTAGGTGATAGCGTACATCCCTGGGCAACTCCCTGTAGGATATCAACGTACTTCGATATTTCCCCGTCCAACATCACAGCACTTCTCGCACATTCCGTCATCTTCTTCATCATTCTCCACATCTTTCCTCTTATCCCTATTTCCCACAACTTTTTCCACAGCCCATTTCTCCATACTGTATCGTAGGCCTTCTGTACATCTAAAAAGAAACAGTACGTTGTTAGCCCCGCGTCTTTCCTGCCTTGGATTATCTTACCTAATGTGTACACATGATCGACGCAGCTACGGTTTGGCCTAAATCCTGCTTGCCCTTCGCTAATCTTTTCTTCCTTCTCCATCATTGTTCCCATTCTATCGTTCAAAATCTTACAGAACGTTTTACCTACAGTGCTTAGTAGCGTTATTCCCCTATAGTTACCCGGGTCAGCCTTGTCTCCTTTCTTAAACAAGTTTACTACTACTCCTTCTCTCCATCTCTTAGGTGCGTACTCGTTTTTCCATATCCAGTTATACAACTTAACCATCATGGTAAGCATTCCTTCTCCCCCGTACTTCATAAATTCATTAACTATTTGGTCTGCCCCTGCTGCCTTTCTATTCTTAAGTTTAGCTACACACTTCTTAACTTCTTCTCTTGTGAACTCTCCCTGTAACCCTTCTGAACCACTGTCTTCCCTTTCTGATGCATCTACGTTCGCCTCCGCCCACGCGTTGATATCTTTCTCAAATTCTTTGTCGAACGTTTCGTTGGTTGTGGGCGTCCCTAGCTTGCGGTAATGCTCTACAAGTACTTCCCTTTTCCCCTTCGAACTACTAACCATTTTACCGTTCTGTGCTCTTAATGTAGCTATCCCCGTATCTGCCTCTCCTGCTTGTTTGCCTAGTATCCCTTTTATCCCTACCCACATCTGCTTCATCCCGCCATCAAAGTCTTCATTCGTTTTATTAACTACGTCTTTCCATACCCCTTTCTTCTTCTTCTCAACCACCTTTTTTACTTTATTTCTAGCAATACCATACTCCTCCCATCCTGACTTTTCTAGCAAAGACATACTTGGGGGGGATAATATCGTAGCACTATAGGGGTCAACAAAGACAACAATTGATTATTTTCCGAAATCGGGGAGACGAAATAAACGAGGTAGAGCAAACGAAAAAGTTGAGAGAGGGGAGTGGGGGGGGGGTGCTTTTAACTAGAGAGGCCTAAGCATCGTGGAAAACAAGAACACGAAGGTTGATCAAAAGATAGGCCCCGACATAAAAAAAAACGTTGACAGGAGGATTTCAAAAGCAAGCAACGGTGTAGGGAGCCAACCACAGCAATGCACGTCATAGGTGTACGATGTGCTTCAGATATTACGACGTGTGTTGATTGTGGTTGTTTTATTTTTGTTTGCTGATATCGTACTACGATGTATAGTAGAGTATGAACAGCCTACTATTATAGAACCAATGCCTTTGGTATAGCCTTGTGTACGGGTGGTGCATGTTTTGTACCAGGGTACAGCAAGCAGTATCGTGTGAACTACTGATAGGTTACTACAGTAGGCCATCAACTCTTTCGGGAGTTCAGAACGGAACATTGACGGTTACAGCACTAGTAATACCATACAATGGTTGGGGGGTGACATGATGTGATATAATGGTTGGAACCGGCGTCCGAGTTACAATGGTTGATGCAATGCAAGGAGTCCTACGGTGCTACGGCGGCACGGGCAGCAACATGATCCTGCTTGTACTGCCGGTCGCTCGCGACTCTCAAAGCCGGCTGATAACACCTACCGTACCTGGTACGCTATTAGCTATTAGTGTTTTGGTCGCATCCAAAGGTGTCAATAACTATGATACTGCTCTACAGTATACAGTATGCGACACCACTTAAGAATCTCTTATTTTGTGCCAGGCTGTACGTTCTTAATCGAATGTAAGGCAAGGCATGCCCCACTCTAATATCGGTACAAAAAAATGGCCATGTTCTCATCTCCATCCAAAACTCTCAAGTCTCAAATTATTAACTCCCAAATTCATAAATCGCTGAAGCCAATATACGTACTGCTGTATATCACTCTGGATGAAAAAGTAAGGGCCCTTTTAAACTGATTAACTATACTGCAACAGCCCTTATATTTCCGCCCATAGTGGCAGGTGTATGCTTATATACCTGGAATTCTTCCCGCGCTGTGCTCTGCGGGTTGGTGATCTTGGCTGATCGCAGCAGTCCTCCAAAGCTCTCCACCAAGGTTCTTGTGTGAGTGTCCAGCTGGCAAAGGCGGCGGGATTAAGGCATCATCAATCGCGACCATGGTTATGAACTATTAATAGTGGGTGGGCCAACGGAAACAGTGAGCGTTTGGATTTGATAGCAGGCTACGACCCGCCAAAAAAAGGAGGGTCATAGCCCATAGTATCGAACATATCTACGTAGTGTTCTCAGGATGAGCAACGTAACAGCCACCGGAACACGAAGGTTCTTCCTGCAGTAGTATAGGCTCGCCTAAAATATTACGCTTTGCGGACCCTTCGGGTTCCACTTTTATTTCAGTATACCTTTTTTGGGTAAGTTAACCTGTGACCACGGGAATCGACCGTGTCAAGTGTTGGATTAGTACGGACAGATGGAGGTACTGGATAGAGAGACCGGCACGGTTTTTAATGTGAAGACAACAACAACAACAACAACAACTGCACACACTGCTGTACGTCACTGCCTCGTGCTGTTAGGGCCCATCTTAACGAACATCGCTATTTATTGAAATGGGAAAACAATTTTTGTTTTTCGTTTGTTTTGAATACGATTTCCCTGAAAAAACGTGTTTGGGTCTTATCGAGGAATGGTGTATTGCGTCAAAAAATGATAATAACGCACAAGGGTCAACGAACACCCGTGAGCAACCAACGAGGCGACCTACGGCCTGTGTCCTCCCCGGGGCGCCGCTGCCAGCGGAAAATCATGTCTGCCGGCACCGGTTAGGAGGCTATCACTCTAGGGATGTCTTGGGGGGGCTGGCGCAGCCCCGAAGCCCAACGCGGGCAGCAGCGACGGGGATACAGCGATCGAACTTCTACGCCAAGTCGCGACCTGGTCGGCGCTCGTGTGGTTTGGGAGGCAAAGAGGGGTGAAACATTGTGTTTGCGACGGCCTGCATTAATTTCTAGGTGCCGCAAGCGGTCTACCCTATGCTAGGGGCCGTCGGACCTCGCGCTGCGGCTGATCCGGTGGCCGTACCTCTCGGGAATGGTGGATCTCGCCTCTGAATCAGTCGACGACATGACTCAAGTTTGCGTGGCTTCCTTCGGTTTCATGGAACACGCCACGTCGAGTTGGATGAACTCCCCAATTCAGTAAAACGAAAGAGCAGACGAAGTCTCAAAAGACTTCTCTGGCATTCCGTTTTATTGAACTACTCAGTTTTGAAATCGAAATATCTTGCTGGTTATTCACTTTTCGACCAATCAAATGCAAATCAAAACAAACGGAAAAAAAAATCAAACAAACGAAAACAAATGTTCGTTAATACGGGCCCTAATCTACAGATAAATCGCGATCTAGATCATCTACAGATAGATCGCGATCTAGATCATCTACAGATAGATCATGATCTAGATCGTCTACAAATATATCATGATCTAGATCATCTACGAATAGATCATGATCTAGATAATTTAGTCCCTCACCCACCGTTGTGAAAGGTTCTGCGGGATTTGAACAGCACATATCTAACTCAGGAACCGTGTGCTAGGTCGTGCAGCCAACGCGAGCTAGATCATACAAAATCGGGAATAAATCTGCCTTGAAAGATCTAGATCATGGAGTGGGCATCGATGATTTGTCGGAGGTCTGGAATTTTTCCGCACATGTATACGGAGGCGGCATTCGAGTGGGGCTGGGGATAGGTGCACCAAAACGGCCCGGCGGTATCGAGCCAAGGAGGCGCCTGGTACCATACCATACCATATTATTTTATTATTTCGGTCCAGGCTTTCGAGTGTTACCAGGTATATGTGAGGCAGGGTCTGTTCTACCCTGATCTCAGTAATACATAAATGCGCGTGCAACCCCCCTCATATATATATGTATCGATCCATATCTACCTCTACACTGCTGTATCATGCAAAACCTGGTACGATACGTGCATTGATCAAGACAAGAAAGAAAACAAATCGGAGTGGGGACTACCTGGTACCTGGTAAGCATTTTCTGGACTTGGGGGCACGGCATCATTATCAAAAGTCCAGCCAATATTTGCGCGGGACTCGTTTGTGCGGGAGCGGGACATACCTGGTGGTTTACCTCAATCGGTGCTGCGGGAACGGGATATAATAATGTGCGCCGGAATAGTTTGTGCGGGAGCGGAGTTTCACATTTATCACGGGACCATGGGATAATCCCGAATCCCGCACAAACGCGCGGGATCAAAATCCCGCGGGAAAATTCGCGTGGAATCCCCTGAGCAATCATAAAATCCCCATTTCTGAATTTGGGTGCGGACGTCTACAGTAGCTTCACGCTAGATATTTCTCGCGTACTGTAAGAATATAGCGCGAAGTAATGTACGTACCGGGTATATATCGGTACGTAATATTTATGCAGGCGGGTTTCCGCAAATTTGTACCTGCATGTATGACAAGAGCTTTAATGTAAAGGTCTGCTTCGTCTAATCGCTACGTGCGTATGTTTGAGTAAGCACGTGCCTTCGAAGGCAAAACATCTTGTGTTTTGGTATAATTCCGTAGTCGGAGTGCAAACTGTCCTCTCGGCTCTCGTGGCTGTTTTTCCGCGCTGCTTTGGCATTTAGCATTTGAGACAAACGTATGCTACGATAGAGGTATAAGGTATACCGTTTTTTGGCTGAAACGTTTTCTGAATGATCTAGTAAAGGCTCCTTAACCCATTCAGAACTGAAAAAAAAAGTCCCACACTAATTCCAAGTATTTTCCACCCAAATTCGTGGGACCAGTTCAGAACTGAAACAAAGGTCCCACACTAGTTCCAAGTAGTTCGTCCCCAAAGGATATAACCCAAAAACCGATTTTGGAGGAAAATAAAAGTGCTACCCGATGAGCAAGCCCATGTTAGAATAGGGCCTAAACTACACTAACTACACTAACTAGAAAATGAAACACATTGCAACACAACTACACTAACTACACTAACAAAAAGCTCCGACGAATTTGGGTTAAGGAGCATACAAATAGTCATTCAGATTTGTTTTCAGCCAAAAACGTGCTACCTCTATCGTACTAGCACTATAGGGGTCAACAAAGACATACTTGGGGGGGGGGGGGGGGGCGGGGGGGGGGCGTACTCATTTTGTTGCTTGCCTTAGTCATTTGAGACATTGACCAACGCAATAGATCTCCTTCGAGGACGGAGCACCGTTCCTACTCCTAATAGAGACACCTGCCAACATCTTGGTGGGCGCGTCATTATACGTTGTTCCCTCCAATATACTACAAAGGAAAACCTTCTTGCTAAATTTTATCGGCCCTTCGCTGTTTCGCGCGCCGCCTGTGGCCAAACCATCTATCTCCCCCAAGATATAGCGATCGTTTTCTTTCTTTCGCTAACCATATTTAGTGGGCACCAAAAACTGGGCTCGCATCGTCAACACGGCGTGCTATTTTCCTCATCTCCTCCTCAAGCACATCCTTTTCCCTCCTGTACCTTTTCACACGATTCTCACCACTATGTGAACTCTAACTCTCTAACGGCTTGCTACGGCATGGGCACATCTGTCATCTAGCTTTTCCTCTCCTCCCGGCCTAACTGGTATACTAAACTCTCTTTCTGGCAGGTCCAGGTCCCTACACGAAATCGCAGTTTCAGCTTTTTCGGCCGAAGTCCATTTGGCACGTGCAGATACCTTTTATCTTGATTTCCTTCTCTCACACCCCCGTAATATCTCTAAGTGTTCTCCCCTTCCGACTTTCTTCTTCAGCGCTAGCCTTTCCCTTCTTCTATCATCTCTTTCTTTTACTTCTGTCTCTGTATCGCTTAAATTTTCTCTAGGCCAGCGTCTCTCTTTTTGGTTTCTATATCGCTCAATACTTTCTCGACTACCTATCCCACCCTTATTCCAGCTCGCCCCTTTGGTATTCTCCCATAACAGCTTTATCGCTATGGTGGCAACCTCTTATTTTGGCATGTTTTTACTTTATATGTCCCATTCAACTTATCGCACGTCTGCTAATTTGTCTTAACGTGTGCGTACGATTCCCAGTTCTGCCTCTCAATACCTGTATTACAGCTCGTCGTACTTCAGCATCCTGAAGTACGTTTTTAAAGCTGCTGTCATCTGTACTGTTTTTCCAGCTGTTTTTAACAGCTTCAGCGTTCCCCTGTCCCATACTCTCTGATATTCTAGCTTGGTACAATCTACATTATCAGTGAGTACATCTTTAATTCTAGTGTCAAGGTGCGATCGTTTAGGCATGCTTCCATCTTGCCTACGGTGGTGCCTTACCGCTTGCTTAATTATTTATTTATGTGTGCATCCGAAGAGCAATCATTTGAGATTTCTACGCCAAGTACGTATACTGGTCTACGATCGGTAATTCATCTTCCCGCACTTCCACTTACAAGTTACCGATCTCCTTAATCTTCGTTACATACACTGCCCTTAACTCTGGACCTTTTTTTTATTTACGTTTCGCCGTCACTCGCTCCGGCTCGCCACTGGTCCGTGTACTCTATTGCCTTCTCTATTTGTTTCTGCAAAGTTCCTTCGGGGGGTTGTTTCTGATAATGCAGACGAAATCATCAAGCAAAACATCAATCTCCCGACACCGTATCTTCCCCACCCCCGTGACTCCTCCTGCGATCGCGTTTCTACTTGCTCCCTATCATGTCAATAAATCGTATACCTTGAATAGTAAGGTGAAGCGTTACATCCCTGGGCAACATTCCCTGTAGGATATTCAAGTACTTCGATATATTCCCCGTTCCAACATCACAGCCACTCTCTGCACATTCCGTCTTCTTCGTCATTCTCCCACATCTTCCTCTTATCGCCTATTTCGCCCAAACTTTTCACACAGCCCATTTCTCATACTGTATCGTAGGCTTCTGTACAATCTAATGAAGCAACAGTACGCTTGTTAGCCCGCGTCTTTCCTGCCTGGATTATCTACTAATGTTACAACACATGGTCGACGCGAGCTACGGTTTGGCCAAATCCTGCTTCCCTCGCTAATCTTTTCCTTCCTTCTCATCCATTGTTCCCATTCTATCGTTTCAAAATCTTACCCAGACGTTTTTACTCCATACAGTCTTAGTCGTAGGCGTTATTACCCCTATAGTTAGCGCCGGTCACCTGTCTCCTTTCTTAAAAACAGTTTACATACCTACTCCCTCCTCTCGATCTCTTAGGTGCGTACTCGTTTTTCCATATCCAGTTATACAACTTAACCATCATGGTAAGCATTCCTTCTCCCCCGTACTTCATAAATTCATTAACTATTTGGTCTGCCCCTGCTGCCTTTCTATTCTTAAGTTTAGCTACACACTTCTTAACTTCTTCTCTTGTGAACTCTCCCTGTAACCCTTCTGAACCACTGTCTTCCCTTTCTGATGCATCTACGTTCGCCTCCGCCCACGCGTTGATATCTTTCTCAAATTCTTTGTCGAACGTTTCGTTGGTTGTGGGCGTCCCTAGCTTGCGGTAATGCTCTACAAGTACTTCCCTTTTCCCCTTCGAACTACTAACCATTTTACCGTTCTGTGCTCTTAATGTAGCTATCCCCGTATCTGCCTCTCCTGCTTGTTTGCCTAGTATCCCTTTTATCCCTACCCACACCTGCTTCATCCCGCCATCAAAGTCTTCATTCGTTTTATTAACTACGTCTTTCCATACCCCTTTCTTCTTCTTCTCAACCACCTTTTTTACTTTATTTCTAGCAATACCATACTCCTCCCATCCTGACTTTTCTAGCAAAGACATACTTGGGGGGGATAATATCGTAGCACTATAGGGGTCAACAAAGACAACAATTGATTATTTTCCGAAATCGGGGAGACGAAATAAACGAGGTAGAGCAAACGAAAAAGTTGAGAGAGGGGAGTGGGGGGGGGGGGCTTTTAACTAGAGAGGCCTAAGCATCGTGGAAAACAAGAACACGAAGGTTGATCAAAAGATAGGCCCCGACATAAAAAAAAACGTTGACAGGAGGATTTCAAAAGCAAGCAACGGTGTAGGGAGCCAACCACAGCAATGCACGTCATAGGTGTACGACGTGCTTCAGATATTACGACGTGTGTTGATTGTGGTTGTTTTCTCTTTTTTTGCTGATATCGTACTACGACGTATAGTAGAGTATGAACAGCCTACTAGTATAGAACCAATGCCGTTGGTATAGCCTTGTGTACGGGTGGTGCATGTTTTGTACCAGGGTACAGCAAGCAGTATCGTGTGAACTACTGATAGGTTACTACAGTAGGCCATCAACTCTTTCGGGAGTTCAGAACGGAACATTGACGGTTACAGCACTAGTAATACCATACAATGGTTGGGGGGTGACATGATGTGATATAATGGTTGGAACCGGCGTCCGAGTTACAATGGTTGATGCAATGCAAGGAGTCCTACGGTGCTACGGCGGCACGGGCAGCAACATGATCCTGCTTGTACTGCCGGTCGCTCGCGACTCTCAAAGCCGGCCGATAACACCTACCGTACCTGGTACGCTATTAGCTATTAGTGTTTTGGTCGCATCCAAAGGTGTCAATAACTATGATACTGCTCTACAGTATACAGTATGCGACACCACTTAATAATCTATTATTTTGTGCCAGGCTGTACGTTCTTAATCGAATGTAAGGCAAGGCATGCCCCACTCTAATATCGGTACAAAAAAAACATGGCCATGTTCTCATCTCCATCCAAAACTCTCAAGTCTCAAATTATTAACTCCCAAATTCATAAATCGCTGAAGCCAATATACGTACTGCTGTATATCACTCTGGATGAAAAAGTAAGGGCCCTTTTAAACTGATTAACTATACTGCAACAGCCCTTATATTTCCGCCCATAGTGGCAGGTGTATGCTTATATACCTGGAATTCTTCCCGCGCTGTGCTCTGCGGGTTGGTGATCTTGGCTGATCGCAGCAGTCCTCCAAAGCTCTCCACCAAGGTTCTTGTGTGAGTGTCCAGCTGGCACAGGCGGCGGAATTAAGGCATCATCAATCGCGACCATGGTTATGAACTATTAATAGTGGGTGGGCCAACGGAAACAGTGAGCGTTTGGATTTGATAGCAAATTGCACTATACAATACCTGGTGCACTGCTGTATATACATACTCGAGGGAAAGCCTTACCAGGGTAGGGCTGGGCGCTGGCGACCTCAATCCGTAGATGTTATACTGGTTCTGCCAGCAATCAGTACACTGGATTGCATCAGTACACTGGTCATCGCGCAGGCACATAATGAAACACTCTGATATTTGATGATGCTCTGTCGTTCCTATCCTTGGGACGCAAGCTATCATAGTGCGCTCTCGCCAGAAAATAAAGCACAAGAAAGCCCAAGACTCCCCTCCTCTCTCTCGCTTCTCTCCTCTCTCCTTCCGAAACCGAGTTTCGATGGGTTTCCGTACTTATATTATAATATATGGCGTGTTCCTTGGACGTACGTAATAATACAGACATCACATACTGGCACGCTTAATCAGTAGATAAGTCCTGCCAGTAGACTACTACTGCCAGTACATACAACCCTGTGAATACTGGTATCCTCTTGGTGCGGGCTAATACTTAATACTTGGTGGACCAATGGGCGCAATGATCAATCATCTGTACATCATCGGACAGACCATGATCTACTGTAGGTCATCTACATATATATATCATAACCTGCCATTATCAGATGTTGCCTTACAGATCCAACACAGGAAACATGTCCTAGATCGGGCAGAATACACGGCTCCCACCCAGCAACATGAGCTAGATCATACAGATCGTACAGATCATACAGATCAGAAAGATCATACAGATCATACAGATCAAAAAGATCACACAGATCATACAGATCATACAGATTAGGAGTCTACCTTTCCTGAAAGGTCTACTGCTTATATATCATGAGATGGGAATGACCTATCTGATCTATCTGATATATACCATGGTCTGTCCGATGTGCGAAATAATACGGACCACATAAGAAGTGGTAAAAGTGGTTGGTGGGTTTCGGTCATTCCATAATCTCAGATCGGGGTTAACGATGAACACAGCAGTCATAAAGCACGGTTCGAGTACGATAATACACTATGTTCCATAATATAAGGATCGCTTGCATACTCATATTCAACCCAAAGGGTGTGTACATTTAGGGACGGAGTGGTAAAAGAAGCTCGGGTCAGCAGAAGATGGTTGCTCAAGTACCAAATGGACTACTATAAGTACAACAGCAGTACTCTGGTCAGCAATATAAGCTACGTATCGTATTCGCAGCAGAGCCGAAACGGGTCATACATTCGCAGCCCGAGTGATACATACGAGTAGGATTATGGTGTAATGCATTCCTCCGTTCATTCCGTCCCGAGCACCGAAGGCAAACAAAAAAAAAACACGTTTTGCGCCAACCGGAAAAGTTTGAAGCAAAAACATTTTTTTGAGTGTGTACCAGGGCGTAAAATAGGTGGTGAAATGTTGCGCTGGCGCACCTTTTTGTAGTAAATCCCGTTTGTTTTCACCACGTACCGGAGGCATGGTGCGGCTTGCCGCGTCACGTTTTTTCTGTGCCGCACCTTTTTTCGCCGTAGGCGAAAACAATTGTGCACGCCCGAAAAATCTTTAGAGGCGTGCTTTACGCCGCAGGCGGAAAATGTTTGGGCTGTTTTTGTGTCGATTTCGTCTTAGATGCCCTATTTGGGGCATGTTTCCTCTGCCTGAGGATGAAGCAGGCCTCAAACAGCTAAACCGAGCGGGTTAGACGCACATTTTGAGTATATTGACGCATACATGGTAAAAAAAAACGGGCTCCGGCGGCCCTCCCGGGACCCCTGCGGGGGGCCGCACCTCGGCCACGGCCCGTGGCGCGGGGCCGCACAATCGTGGTGCACTGCCCGCACCACGAGCCGGACGCCTATTTTACGCCCTGGTGTGTACGTATCTGTACTGATTGTGTACAAGTTTGTTTTTCGGGATGTGGTAGACTTGAAATACGGGGGGTGGACTTGACAAGGGGGAACATAGAGCACAGGAGTTCCGAGGAATATGAGGCAATCTATGCCAGGTTCGCTGGTGTTGTACCGCTGCTGCTGCTGCTACTGCTGTTGTACCGCTGATGTACGTACTGCGCGGGTGCTTTTGACATCAAGAGGAGGTGTGGGTTGGAATCGTCCAGCTCCTTGTGTTCAGGAAGACACGCCCAAAAAAACACGCCTAAAAAAGCACACACGCCAACACACAGGAGCACCGTTCGTAACTGTCGCAAAAAAAAAATGAATTGCGGCGGCTGTTGTGCACGACGGTTGCCACAGCCCCAAACGCTTACGACATGATAAAGGTACACAGCAGCAAGTAGCAGATGTAGAAAAACAAAACAAAAAAAATGAGATTGCACCCCTCTCGTTGAGACTAACTGGTGCGTTCCTGGTTCCGACTGCTGTAGGATCCTAGGATGACACAAGAACACACGCACGCTCACGCACACACGCAGAAGGCAGAAGCACGGTCCATGGCTACGATTCACATAGGGAAAAGCTTGAAACACGGCTGTTAGTCGCGGCTGCCAAGTCTTTGAGAGCTGCTACTGAGAGGGATTTCAGAAACAGCACCAGAGATGAAAAGCATGAGGCGTGGTCGGTCACCCCTTGCCAGTGGATCGTTACGGACGTTTTGTGCTTGGGGCCCAAAGTCGACCCTCCGATCCGAACCCTAACCCTAACCCGAACCCTATATACTCGTAACAGTGGTCAGTGGTCAGTGATGGGATGCTATGCGTGGTAAGACTCTACTGCAGGTTGATTCGGCCGGTTTCGATGCTGTGCCTGGAAAGACTTTACGTAGGTTTATGAGGCCCGCTTGGGGTGCTGTGGCTGAGAAAAACTCTACGTATGGCCGATTGAGCCGCATATAATATACCTTTTGACCAACCAGCGTGCGCAAATGGCTACGTTAGGAGGGTTCACTATCAGCAGATGACCACTACGAATCTTAATACTACACTCTGAGAGGGAAAAAAATGGAAAAAAAACGAAATGACGAAATGAAAGTCTGGGGTTTCCTTGACCTGCTCGGCTCTGGCCAAAGCGATCCCACGAAAAGAGTCAGCTCGACGCGACTTGGAACGCCCAGAGCACGCGCCACGGAGCCCGGCCGGGACCCAAACCTTCGACGTAGTGTACACGCGGGCCCACTGCGTGCCACGCAGCCGAGAGCACGAGAAAAGACCCGCGGCCGGAAGAGAAGGGGTTACCTAATAACTACTGGGTAGCTCACACCACCCTACCTGGTGTGATACGTACAGTACAGGACACCTAATAAGAAACAGTTAATCTGGTCCAGGCTGGATTTCTTATTTGAGAGAGGGATATTTCTACACTGATTTCAAGATAACGACTCCTGAATTTCTTATTTTACTCTACATCTCAGCCTGGCTTTCTTATCAGCCTGTTTCTTATTACGTCGTACGAGTACGTACTATGTAGGTGTCCTGTACTGTTACTCGTACATCAAAATCTTATATAATCTCGCACCTTGTAGAACAACGTTTTGAGTTTTGCCCGAATGTGGATACTAGGCCCCCTCCCCTTTAGATAGTACCGCCTCATTACGCACGAGTTCAATGTCACCCGAGAGGGCCTGCCACTCCGTTCAGTGAAGACTCGAGGCACCAACCCACCCACCTCTGCGTGTCCTCCGTCCTCGACACCAAAACCCATACAAAAAGAGAGAACCTCCGCCGCCCTCCGCCCGACACCAACCGGAAAACGAGAAAAAAGTTCAAATTTGACAGAAAGGCCTCACGTCATGAAAGGGCCGGCAAAACACTGCACAAGACAACGAGTCACGGCTGTCGCATCCCACCTGCCGCCGGAAGTCCACGGCACGCCGGTTAGCTGCAGTGGGCGTGGCGCCACTGGGTCCCGAAGGCTTGGGCATCTGTCTGCCCCCGTCTCTCCAACAAGAGCTCCACCTCCTGCCGTCCTCCTCCTCCTCCTCCTGCTCCGCGTTGGTACTGGTACCACTATATTCGGAAATATAGTGCCCGTTTGGCTTTAAAGTTGAATAACCAAATGTACTCTATATTTCCGGACAGATCGGGCTTGTAGATTCAACAGGTTGGTGGAAGGTGCACGAGATACGCCCGCGACTGCAGCCGCTGTCGAAATGGATAGAGCACGCCAAAGGCGGGGGTATGTCACAGATATCTAGAGCACGGAATGGAACGGCCTCAGATTCGAGCTGAAGTTGACACAGCTGCTGTGCACGTAGGCGCAGCACGTGGAGTAAAAGACGACCCCTGATAAGCGGCAGACGAAACTTTGGAGTTGATTAAGAAAGTATGGCGTTTTGTACACGATATCACGCGGGGTTTGGGTTTATTTTCCCCCGACGGTTTCATGTTTTTTTGCAGGGGAAAAATGGGCTTTCGACATCCTGTGCGATGTGCGACGTTCAATCACCGGAGATGTTCGACACGTTGATGTTCTGTGATACACCGGGCGGCTCATTGCACCCATAGATTGCCTACCAGGCGGAATCATCGATAGAATGTCACCGAGAGGAGGTGTAGAGGCCCTGAGACAGCACGGGATCGGGCCTCCCTCGCGCTCGTCGAGTAGAGGTCGTGCAACGCGACGAAAGAGCGACGTCCAGGCGAGCACGAAGAAGCTTCGGGACACCCTACAGCAAGCCGAGGCTACGCAGGTGGCCGATTGGGTGCGCACACAGCACAAGGTATGAATGGAGACGGGTTCCATCTGGCAGTAGCCTACCTCTGTTAGTTTGTGGACGGGGGGGGCTCTCCGGTTGTTGTAGATAGCCCACTGCAGGCAGAGATGTGCGTGTACAACCTGTTCGAGGGCGGCATCAAACCAAAATGAAAAATGTGTCATGAATCATGAACCCCGTGCCTATGAGTACGAGTACGGGTATATATATCCTGCTGTCTGATGCAAAATCGAGCAAGGCAGCTATATACCTGGTATACGAGTACGAGTAGTCTGCGCGCGCATGATGATTACCGTCCTGCTGACCGTGGTATTACTTGTACAGCATCACTCGGGGGAGTCACCGTTGTCCTTCACGAGGTCCTGCAGCAGTACTGCTGTACACCCCACCCCGAAACACGCGCGATCGGAATATGTATCAGGTACTGCTGTATGTATCACACACAGCTTGTAAAGGTGATTTTCGACCAAGAACGGAATCGAGCTCTCACACGCAGCACACACAGCAGCTGACGTGTCTTAATCAACTGTTTTTAAATAGAATCTTCACCAGCCAAGTGAAGATAAGGCAGCCGCCCGCATGGTACCAAAACACCGACCATCACTACGACGTACTGCTTGTGCGTTTGACGCCGGGCATGTCGCAATCTACTGTACTGTAGATCATATATTATATGTATAGTAAATCCTAGCTTGCCGTTATGAGATAGTGGGCAGGATATGTGTACTGTGTACTGTACGAGCACCGTCTACAAGCACATATTCAACCCAGGAAACATGTCCCTCCGTACGTAGATCATGCAGGTTGTACGGCTCTCACGCGGCGACACGAACTACGAGTATCGATAGGACGCACAGCAGACAAGGAATAGTATCTGACCTGAAAGAGTTACTGTAGATCGTCGTGTGGGAACCGATTATATGCCCGATGGTCTGCATTATGTGTGTGTGTGTGTGCTTTCACTCCCTCAGGCGATCGACTACGACCTAACTTTCACTGCTGCGAGGCTCGAGGGTTCCCTTCCGCCGACACAAAAAAAGACCTCCCCTCGACCAATCCCGGTTGCAAGTGCCGACCAGCACGAGGACGACCTGGCAGCAACCTGGCCTCTCAGCTCTCCGTCCCTGAGAGTGGACGGACGCGGGCTCTTCAGTACTGTGCCCAAGGATGCTGGCATGCCCGTCTCTGATTCGTTCACTGGACAGGTGCAGAGGGGGTTACGGCTTAAGGTTTAACAGCCCTTTTTAGAATTACCCAACTCTAATTCCAAGTAAAATATCTTCAAACACGTGCGTGCAGTTCTATCAGTTTAAGAAATGCACTGGTTTAGGATAAGTAAAATCGCATAGCACAGGCGTACTACAGTAAAAGCTACAAGGTATATAATGTGTACCCATTCCGGTTTAAGATAAGTTCGGGTTTAAACGAGGTAAAGCAGGCATGGCACACCCACCCCTCTCTTAAACCGTGACCCCCACCGTGACACGGTTTAAGATATATGGAACTACAGGTATACCAGGTACCTGGTACTGAACACAAAAAGTAGACGTCCTTGTCTAAGACCTGTTAGCTTACTATTAATCGGGTAGAAGGGCTATTGCGTGTCCCAGCGGCGTGGGTGGCTTATCGTGAGCATTTCGTATCACACTACTCGTACACTACAGACAGTATCCTGGTATATATTGTTTCGCTGGTGCGGTGGAATTACAACTAGAAGCCGAGGATGTCAAGTGACGTTGTCTTTAACCATTTTACCGTTCACGCCGAAACGCACTGCACATAAACAATAATTGTACTACTTACACATGTGATTCTACAATACTTCCTACTTTGTTTTCCTCCAAAAGGAGTGCAGTCCTAATACTGCCTGAAGTACCTAAAGGTACCTGAAGGTGCCTAAAGGTGTTTTATGTGATACAGTAATTATGGTGATTAAAAGGGGTCAAGGGAGGTAGCGTTTCTTTGGGTAGAAGGCAGGGCCGCATGACGTGCAGCCCAGCGAGGTGACGTGCGTATCATGTGCTACTCCATTGCTGTTAGCATTATCCTGCTTGGGTTGGGACCATATAGTCTGCATGATCTAGGCCACGTTTCGTGCGTAGGGATATGTCTTCAAACGGATCCTGCACAACATACGATATAAAAACAGCGGTTTAAGATATCGATGATCTATCTGTAGAATATCTACCGTATCTGTCTGAAGTACTGAAGTGCTGAAGTGCTGAAGTGCTGAACACTGCCGTCCTTACCCCTTAAGGCAGGACCGCACTCCCGTTATTATAGGGACAGACGCTTGGGATTATGCTAGAGTGGGCACCCCGATTTAAGAGAGAGTACCCTATATAAGAGGATAGTGCAGTGAAGAGAGGCCGAATCAGCTGAACCCGCCCGCACTACGAGTAAACCTATATATTTTCCCCTGTGGATAAGAGAAAAGGCTAGTTAACAGGGGTGTTTTCGGCCTGTTCCACACCTAGAGTCTCTTAAATAAGGGTACCCACTGTATCACCAAGAAAACTCAGGAGTGGTGATCCGTAGGATTAATCCTTTTGGGGCTTTAGAGTGAAAACTGGACGGATAAAAAGGGAACGTTGTGGGGGAGTTACCGCAACGACCGCGCGAAGTGGTCGGGATTGCTGGGTCTCATCTACTGTGCTGATAATACACGGGTTATAAGAGAACACATGGGTGATGAGATGGCACACCGGGTGATAACATAGCACACTCCCATACCGTAACTCAATGTAGCACTCCCCCTCGGGCGATATTTCCAAGCCAGTGTTTGCGACAACCGAGGGATGTGTTTTATATTGCCAAAGGAGAGGTCTCGATATGATATTCCCAACGCCGCTACGTACGTAGTGTGTTCTCGACATGTTTTGGGGGAACATGTCGTAGCAGGGGGTGTGATATTTTATTACCAGCGTAGTTATGCGACATAATATTGCCCGAACAAAACTGCAAGGCGTTGTACGTCACGGGCGCAGCAGCAAAACATTTATGACCGACTACCAGTATGACCATTAGTAATAGTATACTCCTTGACCCAATGTCGCCTGGATGGCATTATTCATATTAATAGTGTTTTTACACTGACATTCGTGAGACAGCAACTGTAGGCTGTGGGATTGCACTCTTAGGTTTTTGCTGACATACTGATAGCATATAGCCCCTATGATATGCTACAACCAAGTGATAAACAGCCTCAAACAAATTAGGTGCTGCCCCTAGAAAGCAAATAGCACACCTCCGTACCTACCTACTGCTGCGCGCTCACGCGTAACGGCTCGGAATACCGAACGCGTCATCTGTCCGGTTAACTACACCTTGGGTTACGGCTCGGCGTCTTTGTGAATTCATGGCCACTCCAAGTTTTCTCGACGGTAGTTACATGCAAGAGGAATTCCTACTCACGCGTGATCCTTCGGATACCTGTACATTCGTTTCACCGTGATATTTTTCCAGGAACATTCTCGCGATGATTGGAGCGACTCTGCGGCACGGGGCGGGGTGGCGAGCTTTGCCCGGCGGGCGCGGAATGCCATGGAGACGCGTGGATTGGACGCAAACATACTGAAGGAGTATTTGCTCCCTTCCTCAACGGGTCATTCCGAGGTTCGCACAGCTTCACACCTCAGACGGATCATCTACAGATAGATCATCTACAGATAGATTATCGATTCCCACTTGATGATCTAGATCCTTCAAAGAAGATACATTCCTGCTCTCGATTGTCACTTGGCGATCTAGCTCGTTTGAGGCAGATATATATATATGATCTGTATGATCTGTACGATCTGTGTGATCTGTATGATCTGTATGATCTGTATGGTCTAGCTCATCTTGCCGGGTGGGGACCGTATAATCTGCATGACCCAGAATAGTTTTCCTGGGTTGGATTAGTACTATACAGATCCTGAACAACATCACATGACGGCAGCCTAGGACCTAGACGATTAATATCGTGATCTGTCCGAGCCTCGCACAGCTTTGCACGCAGTCTTTCCAGCCGTTCGAGATATATGCCCCGGTCCCGCGCTGAAAACGTCCCAAAACGTCGCTTAGCGAAATCCAACCAAGTACCCACATATAACCTTTCCTACCCCCGACTAAGAATATAGGGGCAGATGAGAGGTTGGATTTTGGCGTTTCACGTTGAACGAATCACCCAAAACCCCAAACACTTGGCTTCGAGAAAACAATACAGAGCAACCCAATGGACGTTCCCACGGCCTAAGCATACCTAAGCATACATCAGGTGTCGAATTCTGTGCTGGACACACAAGCGGTAATCCAAGGATAAGGCATGCCTTCTAAGGCAAATGGCTTATTGGGTAGTTCCTCAGTGGAGGAGTACTGTACACTAATAGTCCGTCAAAAACACTGCCTCAGAAGGCAAAACAATGTCACTGGGACCCCTAGCGTAGCACGATTCCTAATGCCAGTAAAACAATAACCATTTTGTTCTCGTATTTCTCGTGCATAGGTCGAGTCGAGGCAAAATATTATCAGCTCCCATACGCAAACAAAGTGTGCTCGGTAGTTTTTTATGCTGTCGGAAACAGTTTTTTTTGTTTTTGTATTTTTCACGCAAAAGGTCGAGTCAAGCCAAACTTTCTCAACTCACCAAGTTGTTTCCTGCCCTGCTGGGTGTACTGTTGCACGGCGTTATTGACTGTGATGTGTTTGCCCTCCCCTGGGCGATGGTGGCCTTGTAACAGGACACGTCAGTTCAAAGCTGGGAGGTGTTCAAGGTCCTGGCTCTTGACGTGGGAATGCACCTATCGGAGAACGATAAAAAGGTACGGAAAACATGCTCCTGGGCCTTTCGCGGTGTGTGTATGCGGTAGCCTTTGCGGCCACAGCTACCATATGCCATGAGGCGTTGGATAGAGAGATGGAAGCCGTGCATTGTTTTGTCCGATGGGGGGGGTGAACATTGGGAATTACTGGCTTGGGCCGCAGGGTTGACAAAACTACTGCAGTTCATGGTTTGTATTTACGATAGGGGTACTGTACCATTTTTTGGCTATATTTGTACCGTTTTTTGGAAGAAATTGTACCGTTTTAATGACGGAGCTCCTTAACCCTCAACCGTCGAGCTCCTTAACATTATTTATTTCGCGATATTTTGTATTTGTGTACCTACAGTAAGGCCATACCATCGAATTTTTCATCGGGTTCGCGGGTCAGTGTGTTTTTTATCAAAATCCTCAAGTGACCAACCTCAAACAAATATGGTTGGTTCTCCTCTGCCTTTGCGTGCGGCGTCAGTTGTGAACGATTTTTGTGACTGGCACCGTGTTCACAAAAGCAGAACGGGGTACGCTTTTTTTCTAAGCTCATACAATTTCGCCAAAACGCAGTGCAGCAAGATGCCAACAATGATGTCATGCGCGCTTGGTGCATACGACAGCACCGGATATGAAATAAGGAACCAGCAATACTGACACAGGCTGGATTTCTTCTCTGGGAAAGTGTAAGTGTGTGTTCTACACTAACGTCCGTGTAACGGCTACCGAATGGCGATTTCCTCTTATTACCATTCTGCTTTTCTTGCTGCTCGCTTTCTTCGATTTGATATATACGACGTAGCATAATATGCGCTCTGTACTGTAGTATAATATAATCGGAGCAAACTACCACAATAGTCGGTCGCTCAGTAGCCGATCAAGCTACACGTACTGAAGTTGCTCTGCCTGTTCGAACGGGCCATTTCGGTGCAAAAATACACGTACTGTACTTTGCTTTTTTTACCAGGTATGTCGCAGTAACCGTATCTGAATGCCTGCAATCGCATCGTGTGCCCCCCCCACGCGTCGTGAATGTCAGCCGTATACTGCCTTGAGAGTAGCACCCACATTATTTATCCCACATACGCCCATCTCTACTAAAGCTTGAAAACCCGCGGAACAAAACCTATTGTCGCTGCTCGGTATCACTTTTTTGCGAATATCTGCTTTCTATATTGCGTGGAGCGTGTCTGTCTATCACAACTACGTCGACTTCGACTAAGCTCGCGCGCTCCCACGGCAAAAACAAGAAAATAATGGGATGATCGTCGCTGATCGTTTTTTTTCGTTTCCGTGTCAGCTTATCGAGGACAGCTTTGGCGACGGCGGAAATGACGGAAGGATAGACGTGAACACTCTCATGGTCTCCCTCGGTCTCCGGCCAACCGAGAGCGAACTCGCGCAACGCGAAACCACCTACGAAGAGCAAGCGAGGCAGGCGCCGCGATCTCCCAGACATATCCACCCCGCCCCTGCTCCCGCTCCTCTTCCAAAGAGAAGTGGCGACAAGGACAGGTTGATAAGATCCGAATTCGTCAGCAACAACAGCGAGTATTCCGACCCGCGCCCGGAAGCTTCAGCAAGCAATGCCTTTTTAGGGGAAACCTCACCCGGGAGGAGCGGGCAGCACGGGCAGGGGGGAAAGGCTACTCGTACAGACCTGGCAGATGAAACGGCTGACGGTGAACGAAGTTCGTGGAAACGGCCGGCGGACGGCGAATCAGGCGGTATAGAGAAGGGTTACGTCCGGCTGGATCGCACTGTTACAGATCAAAAAGATACGTTGGATCCAGCCGTTGAGGATATGCATCTCCCTGGCGTCTTCTCCCACGCAACGGCAGAGACAGTTGTGGGCGCAAGGGCGCGCGGTGTCGGCATCGGAGAGGGTACCTATCCGAGCGTGGAGGAGCCCTCCAAAACCATCCTGGAGCAGGAAAACGCCAGGTATGTATGGAACACCGGCTTGAATTACCGATGTGGCATTTGTGTCTGACATCGTATCAAAAGTTTACGTTTCTCTATATCGAAGTATCGAATTTTCGATATATCTTATCGAACGGTTTTTGCGGCCCGCCTACCCTGGCTTCCCCGTGTGGTGATGTGATGATGCTGACACTCAACGAAAGCTTCGATGTATCGTATCAATTAGTTTTTTTTGCACCGATATCGCGTCGAAATTGGTTATCGTTCGATGTCCAAAACTAAGCAGCATACAACACACACCAACCCGTGCCCCGGATGGCTCGTAGAGAAACCGCCTACAGACCTTGTATAGGACCTACCATTGAAGTTAGCAAGGGCACTCTCTAGACTGAGGCTTCATTTCGGTATGGCCTATGCTGGGTCGGTATGGCCTATGCTGTCTCGTCGCTCCCAAAGAAGCGAGTCCTTCCTCTTGTGTCAGCACTGGGGGGTTCGTTGGCTCGCCCTATCACGGGTATCACGGCCCAACACAATGTACGTATCTCCTGTACGGCGTTGGTCTGAATGGATCGAGGCTGGCCGTTCAACCGCCCAGATTGATTACCAAAAAACAAACGCTTACTCAGACACGGTGTGGAGACCCGTGACCGCCCCGGGCGACCTGAAGCCTCTCAGAGGCTCTGGGTTCGGGTTCGGGTTAGGGTTAGGCGTAGTGGGTCAGGCTGGTCTGGAGCGACGTGGGATATTGAAGTCAGCCACCAGCAACCTGCAAGAAATATTTGACCTGATCGTCTTGCATTTTTAGGGCGAGCCGGGTAGGTTGGACAATAAGTTGGGATCGAAATTCTGGGATCGAAATTATTTTCTCGCCGATTGTTATGGTTTTACAATATAGCCCAGCGAGCCACAGCGATGCCCGAAGAGCTTTCGCAATCGCTAAGCGAGCGGGGCGCGCGGGTGGTGCGTCCTCGAGTGAAACTCCCCATGTGTCTTAAGGCGTACATACGATTTGGTTCGGTTTACGTATATTTATTTAAGTTACAGTCCTAATGTTTTATTATTTATGTGCGTGATTGTTTGTGTTATTATTATTGTTATTTAATTTGCCTTCCGACTGTATGCAGGGCATTTCTCATTCAGAATGAAAAGGCCTACGTACACGATTTTTTTTTCTTTCGATAATTATTTTTGTTTCTGCCACCCGCCAATGTTCAGCATGAGCTTCAACATTGATAACTCAGCTTGTTTTCCGAGAATTTTCTTTAGTGTTACCCTGAGGCTTTCTCCCACTCCAGACGTTTTGTTTTTCAGGCTACCCTGTGACCACGGGCGATGAGTTAATACGAGAACAGCTTATTTTATAAATGAATTACAGTAGTGATGTGAGAGCAACAACACGTATAACAGCTCTCTTCGTTAAGTTATTCTTCTTTATAGGGATTCAACAGATTTGGCCAAAATGGAGGGTTGCTTACCATTAAATCAGAGCAAATGATTGACGCCATTTAACCGTGTACAAGACAAAAAAAAAAAAAAAACGGGCTGCTTATAGTGACTGCCGCCTGCCCAGACCCCAACAAGGTTGTCGACAGCCTATCAATTTGGTACGCCTAGTGGTGTACTAGACTGTTCAATGTCTCCACAACTAGCTGTGACGATCGGATATGTTTCAAGGGATATTTGTAGTTCGGTTAGAGTTAAAACCGTGCTACTACTGATGATCGTCCCCTGCCCAGGCTGAGATCGGAGCTGGCGGTGTTCGATCTGGGTTTTTTCGAAGAGGTGGAAGATCTCAAGTACAGCTACGCGACGCTCAAGCAGGAGGCCACCAAGCTCGCAAACAAACAGGTTGGGTGTGCAGCAGTCAAGCTCTAATCGCACTACGCATCGATAGGGGTGTACTACAGATCAGTGTCTGGATTATTTGGGTGAGACCGTCTACGGCAGGTATAAAGCTCCTATACTACAATCAAGATAATAATATCAGGAGCAGAATTAGGGGCTACCCCTGCAAGGCAAAAGAGGTGTGACACTGACGAAAACAGCGACGCATACCCTTCATTGGAACTGTCAATAGGGTTACAGTATGCGACACCACTTACAGCCATACTTTCGTATTTCGGGCCAGGCTCGAGTTTTTACGTGAGATAGGGTGTGTCCAACTCTAGTTTCAGTAGAAAAGGGCCGCGTCCTAATATTCGTCCAATAAATCGAGCCCGAAGCTTTTAACTCATTCAGAACTGGAAATACTGTCCCACACTAATTCCAAGTGTTTTGTCCCCAAATATGTGGGGCCAGTTCTTAAGGGGTTGAGGGGTTAACTGCCACATTCTTAGGTGCTGTCGCGTACTACATTTTTCGCTGGGCACGGACAACAAAACGAACAGACACGAACGCCTCCATGGTGGTAGCGGTATAGCGTCAATCGGGGGGATATGATATTTATGTTGTTGTGCCGCATTTAACCGCTGCATTCATCGTGTGTTTTTGAAGTCAAATACTTGGAAGGAGTGTCGTGCAGTAGTTGCGGTAGGTGAACGGTGTAAAGCTCTGATGGAATTGCAACTACCCACACCTCAGACAGATCATATAGATCATCTACAGATCAGATAGATCATTCCCAGCTGTTGATTTAGCTCTTGCAGGGCAGATATATTCCTGATTTGTATTATCTGTATAATCTGTATGAGCTGTGTGATCTGTATGATCTGTATGATCTGTATGATCTGTATGATCTAGCTCATGTTGCCGGGTGGGGGCCGTAAAGTATGCATGGTCTAGCGCATGCTTCCTGGGTTGAACTTCTACCGTACGTATCCTTGACTACATATCATACCGCCAGTCTAGGATCTAAATAATCTAAATGATACCAGTATATCTGTAGATCATCCATCTACCCGACGTGTGCATCTACCGACAGGCAGTATTACACTGGTGAAAGTAGTGCACTGGACTATTACCCCTCTTTGGGACGGACCCCTTTTAAGGGATATAAGGGGTACAAGGGACCCTTTATAAGGGCTAGAAGGGATAGCGACCAACACAATGAAAAAGGCGGTGCTATCAGCCGTCTACGAGCGGCGGGAGCGCCCACCAGTGCTGTTGGGAACAATCATGTCACGCCCGTGCCGCCGTACGACCTGACTCCTTGCATTGTATCAACCATTGCAACTCGGACACCAATTTCAACCATTGTATGTTATGGTCCCCCAAGGACGGAGTGGCGGTTACTACTGCTTCTGTAACCGCCCCAATTTGCCGTCAATTGGCTCCTCTGAAGTCCCTAGAGGGCTACGAGTGTTGTAACAAATGTCTTTGCACGATTACGTCATGACGCTCTTCACCAGGGATTGGACTTGTCGGCATCCTTAGACCTGCCGGAGGACGGCGAAGAACCGTGGGGCCGCTCCGTGGATATGGCGCATCACTCCGTAGACTGGCGCGAGGTTTCCAAACAGGTACGAGTACGCACGGATTGTTGATCGCCAGTGTAGTCTGGAAATCGCGCTCGCGAAAGAACCTTGACTGGAGCCGTCTAACGTCGGTACTAGAGGGTGTCGCCTTAATCCTGTTTGCCCTGATTACTCCTTGTGGGATTACTGAAAAAACTTAGTTTGCACTAGAGCATGCAGGTCGTAAGGCTCCCACCCGGAAACATGAGCTAGATCATACAGATCATACAGATCATACAGATCACACACATACATAATGTGCGCCGAAGAAACTAGATCATGAAGTGAAAATGATCTGAATGATCTGAATGACATGATATGTATTATATGTATGATCTGTATGATCTGTATGATCTGTATGATCTGTATGATCTGTACGATATGTCCGATGTGTGATGTGTGAAATGTGTGTGCGAATTGTACAGACCCACAAAGAGTACAGCGCAGGTCGTCGCATAATGTGCGCAGAATGGACATGTCCTCTCGTGAAGCGCTGCAGGACGAGCATATTTTGTTTTTATCCCCTTACCTTGCTCACCCTGACTGGCCGCCATTTACCGAATCAGTACTGTCAGGTGCGCCAGCACTCTGCTCGAAAATGGGATCTAAGTCGAAGCCATTTTTGGTGGGCTTCATCAGGCCGGGCGTCTCGCTTCGCGCATTCCCAACACCAAAATATGCTGTCGTAGCAGGCGGTTTGCGCAAACACACACAAAAAACGCATTTGTTTTAAATATTTCGGCGGACGGGCAAAGAGCACGCTTGAGCCTATCGCACTTACTTCCACTCATAAATCATGTGTGGTGTGTCAGGTTTAATTTGTTGAGGTATGTACACACCGATTGCGTAAAGGCTAGGCTGAGAGCAAGCCCATATATAGGGATTATAATCCGTCGTTTTCAATCTGTCGCTTTCAATCTGTATCCCCCGCCGTGTTATACAAGACGAATTTTGATAATCCTTTCGCGTGCCTCCTGTGTCAGCAAAAAACTCGAGGAAGCTCGAGCTCCCCGCCGCGAGGGGCGCACGCCGCACGCCTGGCGAGGCGGTGGAAGGCCGTATCCGAAGGAGAGGATCCGGAATTTCAACGTGAGCGCAGACGCAGACCCCTCGCACGGTAGGCATTATAGCATCCAACTTTTATGAGGCTCTGCATTCGAGCAAAACGTGTACAGTAGCCTATTGAATACGCCTATTGGTCTGTCAATAGGTTGGGGTAGGTATTATGTTGTTCTTGAATAGAATGACTGCGTCGAATTAATTGTGGCCACTTCCAGAGAGGGTGAGGGGGGGTGTACTCATGTCGTGCACGGCCGTAGTCACATGACCATAGACCCTCGCATCCCTACAATGCCGAGACGGAGCACGTTGGGTTTTCACCAACCAGGCAGACACTGCTTGCACCAAGCGCGAAGCGCCGTGAGGTATTGGGCGAGTCGCATGGAGGGTGAGCTGCATTCAGCTAAGAACCGCCTCTGAGGCGGACTTGCATATGGACGACAGCTTCAATGAGTTAATTTATTCTGGTGTGGCCACTTCCGGAGACAGCAATGGGTTTTACTATGTAACTGCCTCGCGGATGCCTTACCATATTAACACTACGTGATACGACCATTCCCCTTGTGCGGAGCAAAGGTTCTCCACCCCGCATAAATGATCTACTCGACCGCCAGCTTTGGTGACCGCCAAAACAAAAAAACGGCACCCTGGTTGTCTAGCTCACGCAGCGAGTGGCGTGTTTTACAGCGCCGTTGCCAACCGACGCCAACCCAACCTATAAATATATCTTATATATATAGGGGGGGGGGTAGATCCACTCCGTTTCGCGGTGTACATGAAAGGCTCCCTACGCACTGTACCTCACACCGCACTTCACCGCACTGTGTAGGCATGGCTCCTGTGGCACTCACGTGGCGGTTGTTCTAACCGTACCCCCTCTACCGCACTGTGCCGCACTATAAAGGCACGGCCCTTGTGGCACTCACGTGACGGCTGCTAGGACGGTTGCTACTACTTTTTTCAGGGCGATACCCCCCTCCCCATCGCGGGGCACTGAAGAAGGGACCAAACGCCCAGGTTGACTAGCCTCACAAGGTTTTATTTGCGGAATTCTCAGAAAGACACAGAACCACTGTAAGGCTAATCTTCCACTGACCTGTTGCATTGATGGGACTGTCGTTGCTCGGACTGTTTCTACTGGCTCGTTCAGCGCGATCTCCCCCCCCGCGGGGCACCGATGGAAGGACCACCCGGGCTGGTTTGGCGTCGTCACAGGACTCGCGGGGCCGAGGGCGTGCAGAGGCATTTGCAGATTCGGGCAGCGGGGTTGTTGGTGAGAACACTCCCGACGATCTACTCATATGATACTGCTGTTGCTGTTGCTGTTGCTGTTGCTGTTGCTGTTGCTGTTGCTGTTGTTGTTGTTGCTTTTACACGATTTCCAATAGTTTTGGAGTTTAGTCGCTCTATTTATCTCTGCCTCCTCTGAAGTGTCGGGTGATTTATACCCGCGGGCAACCGTTTTTTGGGAGGCGCCTTTACCGCTCTTGGCTCACAAATCGTACCATATAAAGTACCATACGAGTATATATTACGATTTATTCCTGGTTTTACGTGTTTTTGGGTGTTGTTTTTAACCAAATCACGAGAAGCCGCCGACCCAACCCCACCCTAACCTTAAGCCTAACCCTAGTCCAGGCTAAGGCTCGACCCGTGCGCGGCTTCGCCGCGCGTTTTGGACAATCTGAAAAAAATGTGCGGATCACCACAACAACCGTAATATATTTGGTACTTTATCTGGTACGATTTGTGGGTCAAGAGCTATGGCAAAAGCTACCGTTTCTTGGCGCACTAATCAGTCGCCACGTTTTATATAACGTCTGAAGGCTGAGCGCTGCTTCGTCTATAAACTGTCCGTGATTTTCCCGCGTGTAACATCAACATGTTTGTGCTCCTATCAGTCCTCTCGCCCCCTCTCTCTTTTCGACACCCCCCCTTCCCTCGGGAATGGGGGTAATAAGAGCAAAAACAAATATATGCAACATGTGGAAACAACGTCATGAATGAGCGTCCAACTGTTGGAGATACCTCTATTTAACGTAGGAACGGTGCTCCGTTTCGAAAGGGATACGTTGTCAATAGTAAAATGACTAAGGCGCGCAGCAAAGGAGTACGCCCCGCGCCCCTTCCTCCCCCCCTCCCTCTCTCCTCCCACCTTTTACCGCCTCCACCTTGTATCCTGCCCAAGCCTCTCGAGGTCTACCTCTCTACAAATTGTGGAGCAGTTATTATAGTCGGAACGACATAATAAGTCGCCGACTACTAACTGTAGTTTCTCGGAGGTGCCGACTATCCGGCCCTTTGGGTTTCCATACTTACAGGAAGGGTTGTTCAATGCGAGATACTACTATGTCCCGAAGTATAAGAACCGTTTATATAGTAGTATATGACCCAAAAGGTCCATATATTTTGGGACAAAGCGGTACATGTTTTCTTATTTGGGAAGCGCTCGCTTGGCCGGCGAGGGCTGTCTTGGCTCGCTTTTCTGGCGATGACGTACGTCGGTAAGGCGAGCGGCTTGGCCAGCCGACTTGGCCAGCCGACTTGAGGACTGAAGTCAGCTAGTTGCCGAGAACGGCGCCTACTCATTAGTTATTAGTCGTGAAAAAATAGTGTTGACTCTCAACTCCCAAGAACGGGTTTCCACCACCAGCTGCATGTTTAAATAGGACTACACTCTTGTTTTCGGAGACATACCTCTATGCGCCAGCCGACAATACCGGCACTACAGCGGCAACCGGCACTAATTACCCCGCATAGTGCCATACTTGGTGCATCCCATCTGCTGTGCCATGCGCGTTCACAGGCTCTATAGCGGACAGGCTCTATGCTATGAAGGGACCACTACGTACCGTAGAGATAGTTTTGCAGAAACAATTAAAGGTGCACCCCGATGTATGGTTATCATATACACAACTCAAATTAATAATTAAGATCGCCGTGGGCCTCAATATAAGAACCGTTTATAAATTAAATGAAGACCAAGAGTGGTGGGTTTCTAGTGGTATTGGGTAGCTCTTCAGTTATCTTGATTATAGCGTAGCACCCGGCTGATTTTCTCGACAGAGTGTAACCGCCGAGCGACGTCGACGAGTTATTTCCAAAAGCCACGGCCGCATTGTTTGGGTGTATCCCCCCCATGGTTTGGCGAACAAAACGGCCCAGGGGATGTGTTATCTTGACTACAGTATACGGTAGCTTCTATCAGTAAAAAAACAGTTTATCTAAAAAGTGCTACCCGATTGCCTACTATAGCTCGCGTTACCTCACCTCCACCCTTCCCTTCCTGTGTTCCCTTCTCCCTCGCACGCGTCCCGCTCGGTGGTCGATACTCGCCGGGGCTACCGCTGCAGCCGCGCACGAGCGGAAGCTGGCGTGGGAGCTGTCGAGTGGCGGGTTGAGGTCGCTCGAGTGCCTGAGAGAACACACCAGACGGGTGGCACGGTCCGGTAACGGGTTTCTCGCTGACGAGCAGGTAAGGACGGGGATAGTTTTTGACATTGAAAGGGTTTGTGCATGAGTTTCCTATTTTATTTTTTGTTTTTTGTTTGCCTTGGTTTTGTTGTTCTTTCGGGGTGGAATGTTTATGACTGATCAATATTGAAGCTACTGTAGTCCAATTGTCTGCTGTAGTTCAATTGTCTGCTGTAGTCCAACAGGTGCCCTAGTTTTGGAAATTGCACTGGTTGGGTTGTGCGGCCACTGTTACGCAACCTCACCGCGGCCAACTTTTGGGCGAGTGCTTCCTGCGTGGTGAGGAGGGCGAGACACGGCAGTATATACGTGCAGCATGAACAGAAAAAAAAGGTGGCGGCGAAGGGCGCGGCGGCGCCGGCGGGCAAGACGAGGCAGATAAAAACGAGCAGGGGTTGGTTAGTCGGTTTGTTTTGGTTGGGTTGAGCTCGGTTGGGTTGGGTTCGGTTGGGTTGGGTTCGGTTGGGTTGGGTTGGGTTGGGTTGGGTTGGGCTGGGTTGGAGTGCGGCAGCGCGAGCTAACATTACACTCATGGCGAGAATATGATGCGGCCCTCTCCACCTCGTCAAACTCAAGAAACGATAAAATAAGATAATAAATCTTGTCCCTACGAACCAACTGCCTGTGTGTGCGTTGTTTCAAAAACAATCACCGATCCTCGTTAATTTATTTAGGGGCCGTGTTAGCGGACGGCGGACGCCTCAAGCAAAAATCAAAAGGGCTCCCCATTGCTTTGGGGCCCCTCAAAATCGGGAGATCGCATTCGCTTTAAACTTTACCGCAGCTGAAAGTCTCGATAGGAACTCGGCCTGGTGTGTATGACATTTGTATATGTCGTCAACTTGTGAGCATTGGGAGGAAGCAGAGAATCTGAGAACACGATGCAATAAGCATTGTTCATACAGCAGTTCATCTATTTTTGTTGGTGTTTTTTTTTGTTTCTTGCTCTTTGACAATGTGTAGTGGTTCCTGCTCCAATCATATCATGCCATCCACATATAAAAGGGAGTCAAGTACCGAAACTGAATTCAGACATGGAATTGCTTCTTTGGAGATTCCGCTTGTACGACGGGACGTGGGGATTCAGGAACGTAGGCTGGGAAATAGCCCCTTGATTTTGGCGCCGCCGTAACATGGAAACCCGCTGGCTCCGCTTGCCATAATTTGTTTTATGAAGGTTTTCATGGCTTTGCGCGAAGCTGGGTATGCGCTTGACGCCGATGACGTCAGCACCCTGCGCACCGGTCTGGGGATTGATGCCGACGGAAAGGTTGACCTCAAGGAGTTCATGAGCATGTGCGAGGACATCGCCTCGAGTCAGGTACGGTATGAGCCCCCGATAGGAGGCACAGACAATTTATAAATTCCCCACGCTTTGTTTTAAGCGCTCCTTGATTGAGCCAGGGAGGGTCGCCCGTTGGGAGGCAAAGGCATTTTGGTTTTAATTCCCGATCGTGTTTTTGTTTAGCGATCGTTGATTGGCCCGGGCAGGATCGCCCTTTATAGGCGGCACAGACGGGTTTCATAATGTTGCCAGTTTGTTTTTTATATGTCGGCGCTTGCTAGAGATTATGTAAAAAATGCACCACCCCACGGCAATGAAAACGCAGTAAATCGCTTCCCTGCCCCACATAAACAGGCTAGACAAAAAAAGCCTCTCCATGGAAGACAACAAAAATAAATACCTAGATTAATATGCGTGCACCGCAGTAAGTACCAGAAATCAGCTTTAAAATAGCACGTTCGTCCGAGGGGGTGTGATATTTTATCACCCGGTGTGTTATTTCATCACCCGGTGTGTTATCTTATCACCCGATGTGTTATCTTCTCATCCGGTGTGTTATCTTATCACCTGTGTGTTATTCTATCACCCGGTGTGCTATATTATCACCCGGTGCGTTATTTTATCACCCGGTGTGTTATCGTACCACCGGTGTGCTATCTCATCACCCGGTGTGTTATCTTATCACCGATGTGTTATGATATCACCTAGTGTGTTATCTTATCACCTATTAATAGTGTGTTGTCTTATCACCTAGTGTGTTATCTTATCACCTAGTGTGTTATCTTATCACCCAGTGTGTTATCTTATCACCCAGTGTGTTATCTTATCACCCAGTGTGTTATCGTATCACACGTGCGTTATCTCATCACCCGTGTGTTCTATTATCACCCCGTGTGTTATCTTATCACCGGTGTGATATCTTATCACCGGGTGTATTATCTCATCACCGGTGTGTTATCTCATCAGCTATTAATAGTGTGTTATCTTGCCACCTGCGTGATACGGTAGACTACTCGCCCGACCGCGTTTTTCAAATGGTTGCTGCTGCAGGAATGGTACCTGCCACCGACGGAAATGCTTTCGACGGAAACGGTATTACCGACGAACCGTGAGAACGAAACCTTCGGCGAGGCCGTGGAAAACAACGGCGACACAGTCCCCTCCAGCGTTTTCACGCACGGGGGTGGCGTTTCATCTCACCTCCATCGTTCAGGTGACACAACCACCCACCATGAAAGGGAGGGGCGCGGGAGAGGGGGGGAGAGGGGGGGGGGGGGGGGGTGTACTCATGTGTGCAGGCCGTATCATTAATGACATAGACCCTTCGCCAATCCCTACAATGCCGGGACGTGAGCGCGCTTGCTGTATTCACAAACCAGGCCAGTGACATTGCTCTGCACCAAGTCGCGAAACGCCGTGAGATATTGGCGAGTCGGCGTATGGAGCGGTGAGCTTGCATCCTGTAAGAACCGCCTCTAGGCGGACTTGCATATGGACGACAGCTTCAATGATAGTTAATTTAATTCGGGTGTGGCCATTCCGGAGACGAGCAATGGGTTTTACTATGTAACTAGCCTCGCGACGCCTTATCCATATTAACACTACGTTGATACGACCATTCCTCCTTGTGCGGATACAAAGGTTCTCCACCCCGCACAAATGATCTACTCGACCGCCAGCTTTGGTGACCGCCAAAAAAAAATAACAAAAAAACGGCACCCTGGTTGTCTAGCTCACGCAGCGAGTGGCGTGTTTTACAGCGTCGTTGCCAACCGACGCCAACCCAACCTATAAATATATCATATATTTATATGGCGGGGGAGGGGGGGTAGGGCGGGAGGGGGGTGGGGGGGGAGGAGAGGGGAGAGAGGGGGCGAGGGAGGGAGGGAGGGAGGGAGGGCTGCCCACACCGAGCCAATTAGGATTTATGTAGTCACCGACAACCTTATTGTGGTGGGGTGCGGGGGTCTAAGTCAGACATTTGCTCCATATATCTACTATTGGAAGGAGGAAGCACGGTGGGGGGAAGTGGAGGGAAACTGCCCTCACCGAGCTATTTGGGTTTTGATAGTAGTTTGGCGTTTGTCGTGACGGGTTGAAATGCAAACGATGTGCCGGGGATAGGCTGCCAATTTACCGGCAGGCCAATGCCACGATCGTAGCTCCTTTCGTTAGCGGCTCAGAGTCACTCGCGCGAGCTTCTACCCTTTTATTTTCATTTTTTTCTGACGTGATTGTTTTCGTTTGTTTGGGCTGTTAGGTTTCGCGATAACATGTGCAACGCTGTGGAATGATGTTGTCCTCTGCGCGCAAAACGATATGTCAAGACCGGTTTTGAGTGCGTTGCAGAACCACTCGCGCGAAAGTCCTTCATTCGACGGTGAAAAAATGGCGTCAAACCCTATCCTACGGTAGCCTTGGACAGCACGAGTTCCTTGCGGCTAGGAAAGTTGGTCGGGGTGTTGGCCACGGAAGCCGCACGCCTCCTGCACGAGCGGCACAAGTTGGAAAAAAGAGGGAAGCTGTCTCGCAAAGACCCTTTGAGGCCAAGGTTTGTCTTCATATAGCACGTTTTCGCAGCGAGTCCTTTGAGAAACAACACTCCAAGACAGAAAACAATCCGACATGCGCCTGCCCATGCTTGGACCGTGCGTACACGTAAAGGGCCTCGAAGCGGTGATACATTCAAACGGCACCACCGTTACATCACGGTCACCCAGCCGCAGTTCAGACTCAACGGAGAAAACACCGCTACCTATTGCTCTTAATTATACCGATTACATGATATTTCACTATCACGGAGGACCATAGCAAATAGAACCACATATTGATAGTGAAAAGCGGGAATTATATTGGTGTTTGTGTGTACTGTAGGTTCTATTTACTAATATTTACTGTGGTCCTCGGTAATAACGCCTTCTAGATCTTTAAACATCCCGTACTCTGCGCCGGCATGATGAAAATCACGCCAGCGCATCTGGCTCTCTAAACCTCCCGCACCATGAGCCGCCATGCCTAAACCTTCACTGCGTATTTCGCCTCTCTATACCTCTCGCACTTTTGCATCGCCATGATAAATAAAAATTCACTATTGCCGCTGACCCTCTGAAACACCTCTCGCATCCCGCGCCATCGTGTTCAAAACTTGCCCCACTAAAGCCTAAAAAAAGCCTCTCTGACTCTGTAAAAAAACTTATTTTAAGCCGCGTCCACGTTTTCGAGGAGAAAACTAGATGCCCTTTCGTACGCAGTGTGAGACATTTTTTGCAGCAGGAAAATAGTCCATCTCCCACGCCTCTAAAACTCTGTACACAAGCTTTTCAAAACGGCCTCCATGCTTGTTTGGGGGAAAACTAAACTAACCAAGACGTACGTAGTGTGGAATACTTTTCGGAGCAGTAGGATAGTTCATCTCGCACGCCTCCGACTCTGTAAAAACCCTTTTTGATCCGGCCCTAGAAACATAATCTAACCAACCCCCCCCCCCCCCCCCCCCCCCCCCCCCCCCACACGTTTCATGAACAGGATTGTTTTTTCCTTCTCCCTCCTCCCCGGAATACTTGCCGCACGCCCGCCACGGCAGCGGGCCGGGAGAGTCGCAGTACCTTGGAGGAACCGCGTACGGAGAGAGGGTGTTCCTGGAGCCGCTAAAGAACGCCGAAGGCGTGCTAGCGGAGGTGAGAGCCAGAGAAAAGCAATGTGAAATGGGGTTTCTAGATTTTTTGAAGCGCTGTTTAGCCGAGGGGGGGGGGGTAACGATCAATTGGAGAAGATGCTGAGGCAGATGGTCTAGGGGGCGAGATACTATTCCTAGAGTCTTTAAACAACACGTGTGCTAGTGGATGTGAGCCAGAGAAACGCAACGTGGAACGGGTTTCTAGAAAACAGGAAGGCGCTGTTTTACCGGGGGGGCTGTGGGGTTTGGGCGTTTTTGGCGGATACTTGGTGGGGGTGTTGAGGCAGATGGCCCAGGTGGCGAGATAGTTTTCCTATGTAGAGCCGTTAAACAAACACCGACGGCGTGCTAGCGGAGGTGAGCCAGAGAAAAATCAACGCGAAAGGGGTTTCGAGAAAATTTGAAGGCGTTCGTTAGCCGGGCGAGTCTATCGGTGGTATTAGAAAGCATTTGTGCATTTGTAGTTGTTTGAGAATGTTGTGGGGCACGCATGGCTTGGGCGGAGAGGGAACTTTCCCAGAGACGTTAAAGGGCACACAAGGCGTACTACGTAGCGCAGGTGATTGGGAAACAAACAATGCCGAAGGGGTTTCGAAAAGCTTTGGGGGCATTGGTTGGTCGCGGGAGGGTGTGGGGTTGTTTTCTTTTACAAAGGCGTCGGAACCGGTTGCGAGGAAAACGACTTACGAGTACGCGACGGTGTTTCTGTGAAGTTCTCTAGGCCATTGGATGGGCTCCAATGATAAGGCATGCCTCATAGGGCATATGCCTTATTGGGATAAGGCATTCCTTATAGGGCATATGGCTTATCGGGACAAGGAATTCCTTATAGGGCCGTATGCCTTATTGGAATAAGCCATATGCCTTATTGGGTAGCGTCTCAATTGAAGAGCGCCGTCCATCAGAGTTTGCTTTTTCAAGAGAGTCGTCTACTCCTGTCGTGGCCCGTGTGAAGGACCACGTGCCACTGCCGGTCGACGACTATTACAGGGGAGCATAGTAAATACTAGTAAATACTAGTAAATAGGACCTACGGTACCCACAAAAACCTACCATACATTTCCATATTTGGAGTACCCATGTTTGGAATACCCATATTTGGTCCTATTTTCTACGGTCCACCGTAATAGCGCATAGCGGCATGTCGTACGCCGCGTTAATTAGGGTGATGCCGGCCGCCCTATCCAGTTTTATGTTCCTCTTTATCGGACGCCTTCTCCGATAATCCGGGTGTCACGTTGCGGCCGAACTATATTTCTGGTTGTTTTGGGCTTCTCAAGCTCAACCACGGAACCACCCTACGTACATCGTATAGTTTTGACAAAGACAGCAACAACAACAACAACAACAAAAACGATCTCTCGTATGGCTAAGAACGAACGTTATGATACCGCTTTGTTGCTCTTATTTCTTCCTGACATTGCTTTCGCCACCCCAAGCTAAATGCTACTGTGCAACAGCAGTGCGTATGGCCGAAACATAAACAGTACCCGCATTATTTTTTCATCCCACTCATTATTTTCTCTCTCCTTTTCTCTCTCCTTCCTAGTCGGAACTTAGATACGGGGTCACATAACAGGCTCTTCTCTCTCCTCCCCCACTACGGTTCTTGCAGAAATACTTCAGCCCTTTCTTCGCTCGTCGACTCGCATCGAATTGCGCATGTATTAAAAATATTACGTATTGTTCTCGTATTGTAATATCCGGTATACATCACACGCACAAATGTATACGTGTCGTTCTCGTAAGGTCAAGCATTTTTTTGTTCTTAAACCTGGGTTTTGGCGATAAACAGAGCCCCGCAAGTGAAGAGCCTCTTAAACAGGTCTCAGACCGCGGCATACGTCCTTCGCCCGCCGCTGCCGGTCGACGATCGCCCAACGACATGTTATCGTGTTAACTTGTGTGATACCAACCGTTCTACATGCCGCCATTTCTTCGTCTCTCCTTTGGTTAGATCGTCGTTACCGTGAGGACCAGGTCTCACTGCATAAAAGGCGAACTTCTTCTTGCTCTTTGACGATCGCGTAGCCACGTGTGTATCGCGTTGTAGCTATTGCAATGTCAACCGTTTTCGTAACCGTCGTTTTTGGATCGTCTCTAGGTTAAGGATCAGCTCTCGCTGGTCGATATGGACCTCTTTGTTGCGACCGACCGTCAAGGCGGCGGCGGTGGCGGCGGCGGTGGTGGTGGTGGTGGTGGTGGTGGTGGTGGTATGGCCACGCTTGGAGAAGCCGTGCGTGTCAAGTTTACCAGGTAAGAAAGAACATGCCGCGGTGCGTGCTTCACACACTACAGTAGTAAGAAGCGGTACAGCAGTACCGGCCCACGAGTAAGGAATAACCTTATAAGGCAAATAAGAACATCAGGCTCACTTTTTGAGAGACGCTAAGAAACTTGAACTACGAATAAGAAATCTTGCTCAGCGCCGAGCATAACACTAAAGCCTATATAATAGCCTACCGGTATAGAAAAATCTAGGGTATATGGTCACGGTTCTTTTAGGGATGGTGTCACAAGAAGGATCTAACGCTTGCTCGGGTTACATGGTCTTCTTGTTGGCGGGCCCGTACTGCTGCCTTATAAGGCATATGGCTTATTGGGATAAGGCTAACGCTTGCTCGGGTTATGTGGTCTTCTTTTTGGCGGGCCCGTACTGCTGCCTTATAAGGCATATGGCTTATGGGATAAGGCGTGTCCAAGGCGAGCGCTACGATAGAGGTATAAGGGATACCTTTATTTGGCTGAAACGCTTTCTGAATGATCTATTAGTAGTAGTAACGCCTCCTTAACCCACAATCGTCTGAGTATAATTCTTGTGTTGCAATATTGTTCATCGCATACTTCCTGTAGGTCATGGGAATTGTCGTCGGGTATGATAATATTAATACCACTTTTACTTTCCTCCAAAGTCAGCTTAGCCTACTGCAGGTATAGAGGTCCTCAAGTCACCACCTCAAAAGGCAGAAACATATATGGTGCACGTTTACCGTACCCATGCGTCCCAAACTTTGCAGCTGTTTAGTGCTTCGGCGGCAGTTACTGCTGTTTTTCTCCTCTTCGTCTTTGTTTGGTTCTATATTTTTTCTATCACAACGGTAGCGAGATAGTCACGCTGCTTGGAGAAGCCGCGCGCGTCAAGTAAAGTGTTCACCAGGGAAAGCGGGGTTTCCTACAAAAACGGCAAGTTTTCAGGTTTTGTTTTTTAAACATCACTGTTATGCTACTTTCCAGCTCAAGCGGTATGTAAGAGGTTTTACCCTCAGCGATGTTTTCTACAAAAAGTGGTCACTGGTGTCACCCCTGCACCCCCTCCGGTATAGACACGCCTTCACATTGTATCGCGCATATGGTACATGCACATACAGCATTCCCACTGCTTGTCGATTTTCATCGAATGTCGCTATGTAGCTCACGCTCTCGCGCTTTCCGCATGTCGAGTTTTTGAGCACGAAAAAGTCCCTACGAGTATACACACTCGCTGATGATTGAACTCATGAAATTTACTCTTTTAGCAAGCGCGAGGACTACCTTCCAAGCAACCGGGGCCGCAGTATGTGAACAACCCAGAGTTTGCAGCACTACAGCACCTCGGCGGCAGTTCGAACTTTTATCTCTTCTTATTTTTGCTTTTGGTTGTGGTTCCTTTTTTTTCACACGGCGGTGGCGCCACGTTTAGCAGAAAAATGGGGTTTCCGACAAAAGCGGCGTGCCCCATTTTTTGCAGCAGCACAGTACCTCCGCGGCAGTTACTGCTTTTTTCTCCTCTTGGTTTTGGTTCGGTTGTATGTTTTCACACGGCGGTGGCGGGATGGTCACGCTTGGAGAAGTCGTGCGTGTCAAATTTTATCAGGAAAACGAGGTTTCCCACAAAAGCGGCATACCCCAGTTTTTCAGAAGTACAGTAGTACCTCGGCGACAGTTACTACTTATGTTGTTTTCCTTTTGGTTTTTGGTTTTGGTTTCATTTATTTTACAAACGCTTCTGGTTAAGTTCCGTTTATCTCGCACACGGCGTTGGCGGGATGGCCACCGGCAGAGAAACCGTGCGTTTCGAGTTTAGCACGTACGGAGATGTTTATGACACGCCTGCAGCATGATGACATTCCGTACGGATAAACACTTTTTTTTCGATTACCACTCCCTCTGAAGTCTGAAAGGCATGCCTCAACCCCTTTAGAAACCCCACAAGCTTGTTTTGGGGTCCAAATTTATTTCCAACTTGCAGTTAGTGTGGGATGCCATTTTCAGCAGTGTAAAAAAAAGGGTCCCATATTAAATAACGCCTCCACCACCCGCTGCTTGCTCGCGTGTGCCGATTCAATTGCCTGGTATATATATATGTATATATATGTATACATATTTTTATATATGTGTATATAGGCGAGACCCCACGCTTTCGGGTATTTTGAGCGCAAGAGAGGTGGGGCTAGCGTTAGAAGACATCGGCGTGGTGCTGCAGCCGGACGAGGTAAGAGTTAACATGTTCCTGTTGTCTGAACAACACGCAGTGGTGGCGGGGGTGGAGGGGGTAAGGGGGGAGGAGGAGGGAAGGGGGGGGGGCCGGAGGGGGGGGGAAAGAGGGGAGGGGGGGTCTCACTTGTTGGGCTCGGCCTTAAGGGTCCCATTTTTGGGCCCAATTTGGGATCAACGTATACCTAGGGAGGGGGGGAAGGGGGGGGACCGTTACTCAGGGTCATGCGGGGGGGGGGGGGGGGGGGCGTACTCATGTCATGCTTGGCCGTACTCGTATGACCATAGACCTTCGCATCTCTTCAATGCCGAGACGGTGCTCTAAGGGTTTTCCCCGACCAGGCAGTCGTTGTTTGCACCAAGCGCGAAATGACGTGAGGTATTCGGCGAGTCGCATCAAGGGAGAGGGTGGGGCGGGGAGAACGGGGACGGGGCAGGGAGAGGGGGGCGTACTCATGTGTTGCTTGCTTTAGTCATTTGAGCAGTGACCACGCATCCCTTTCGAGACGGAGCACCGTTCCTACGCCTAATAGAGACACCTCAGGGAGGGAGGGGGGGGTGTCCTGTTTCAATTGTTGAGGGGAGACTACTAGATCAGTGTATTTGCTGCGGCGGAGGGCGCAAGAGGAAGAAACGCTTGTTTTGTCCAAGCACCGAAAGGGGCAATAGGGTTGCATAGGATCAGCTCTAGGTATACGGCATCATGGTTTTCAATAAATTGGCACACCGACTTTGTCACGGTGCCTTCGTCCGTTCATCGATACTAAACAAGGAAATAGCAAAACAGAGATGCGGCCATTTGTCACCCAGAGGGGAGGGGGGCGGGGGGCGGAGGGGCTCAACAATGATTTCCATCGACGGCACATATTATTTTGCAAGTTTGAGTTGTTTTTCCGTATGTAGGCAGGTATGGCGTCCCCTGGATCCCTGAAGAGGGTGTGGTTTGAACCACGTTCGTGTGAACAGTCAGAACGCCTACTCCACGTACGGAGATGGGAGAGAAGGGGATACGCACAGTCGTTAGATACGCTTTTTTATTATTTCTAGCGACACACCTCCCTACGGCACGGTGAAGGCGTAATGCTCAATGCATGTGTGCAAGAGCTGGATAGTACAGATCCCACCCAGGCGGAAGCATGATGCGCGTATGAGAGCCAGATCGTGTTGACCCCCCCCCAGCAAACATGATGTAAATTGATCTATATCCAAAGGTTTGTACCAACGCTACAGCAGTAGATCATACAAACTCTTTCCTCCCGCAGATCGTATTGATCAGTGATATATATATACATCTATCCATCTATTTTTTTTCTAAATCTAGATCATGCTATGGTTGGAATAGGGATATATCGTGATCGGTCCGAAGTGTGATGAAAAACAGAAACAAAAACGGTTTTGGTTTCGACCCGTAGCCCTCTCGGCCCCCACCGAACAACGAAAAACAGGTGGTCACCCTCGCCCGAAAGTTTAGACCGCCTGCTACAAGCGGTGGTCCGCTACGGAGAGAAGCAAGAGCCGGCAACGGCTTCCCCTTTCCCTCGTCGTCTGAAGAAGCAGCCAGTAGGGCGGACGATGATGGGCTGGACGGAGTTACGGCGGAGTACGCGCCGCTCGTTCGGTGAGTCCACTTGTTTTCGGCTTTCAGGATCCGAAACGTCACAAAACAAAAACGTCCGGGAGTTTTCTACTGTATTTTTCCGTTGAAAACGTCACAAAACAAAACGTCCGGGATTTTTCTTGTTGTCCGTTGAAAACACACTTTCGTTTGGCCTCTGAATGCCTCATAGACTCCGCCCAACCACAGAAAACCACCTCTGGTGATAAAAACAAAACAAGTACGAGTACAGACTATTAATGACTATTGCAGACTAGTACGGATTATTACTGACTATTACTGACTATTATTGACTATTATTGACTATTACTGGCTATTACTGACTATTACTGACTATTACTGACTATTACTGACTATGACAGGCTATTACTGACGATTGCTATACTCCTCAAGTAAGGGAATACCCAAAATCTCTTGAAGATTAGTATTGGTGTGTGTTTTCGCTGTTTTTAGATAAGTACCTGAGTCAGGCGTTGCTCGTTCTGTTTTGTCGAGGAGGGTATAGAGCTCTTCGAATGAAAAGGTAGCTTCACAAAATATCATCTGTCCTGGTGTGTTCTTGGTTTCCTGATACATTCATTCCAGGCACAGCAGGCCGTGAAGAGGCCCTGAAAAAACAATGCTACGCATAAAGCGTTCCTAGTTATGTTTATTATTTATTTTAGTTTCTATTATTTAGGCCCTTCCCCTCTTTTCCCCCTGTTTTTGTTGAACATAGAGCGGATGGCCCCTATTGAAATAACATACACCGACAACAAGCCCGACAGCAAGATATAAGCGTAGTAGCAAATAATAGAGATGACAGGCGAGCACTTACTTGAAGTATTTCAGGCTTCGATTTCGCAGCAAACACACCTCGTCTATTTCCAGCCCGCTTCGTGACCAAGTTGGTTTTCGGAGCAGAGATGAGAGACGGGCACTTGAAGAGCTTTGCGTTTCGAGCTTGCAATTTATACGAAATGTATACTTTGAGAATATATAATAGCCAGTCTATGATCAATTTCTCTTTCAGCTCCTGCTCAACGTACGTAGACATAAAAAACAAACTGGTAACAACATCGATCAAACTCAGCTGCGAGATCAAGGATTTCGTTGAAATTACTTGCAAGCTGCATACTCCAGCTACAGTATCATACCTGTGGTACACTTCGATCGGCGGTTTTCTGACCACGATCTTAAATTCTCGCGAAACTGATTTTTGTTTTTCAGAAGAACGGTCAGAAGAGACGCATGCGTCCAGGTTGCAGCTTCAACACCGACTCCGAAAACAGAACAAAAAAGAAAAACGAACAATTGATTCCCAGTTAAAACAAAAAACAAAAAACACAATTGATTCACGTCACCCCTACCCTTTCTAATTAACGTACATATATACGACTCTGGGTTCTCATAAATTAGTACGGTCCAGAATAAAACCTGGTGATGAGATATTGAACGGAAGGGTCAGCTGGGAGCCGATACATCATCCGTTGCCAAGGACAGCACCTGCTGACCTGCTGATGCGTATGTACCGTATCTATACAATTACAAAGGGGGAGTACAGTATAGAAACCACGGTTTAAGGTAAAGAACACACGCAGAGTTCTTACCCCGTTTTTTTCCGTTTCTTTTTGTTTTGTTGGTTACTACCTGCTCAACAAACGCCTCCCTGCTCTTGGCCTGGAGCAGGTGGATCGTCGACCGCATCGCGGAGAGCAGTGGCATCGATCCCACTGTGGGAGGCCGTGCCAGGGTCGGCGGGGGCAAGGGGAAATGGTGAGAGCCTTTCCCCCAGTATTTATTGTGCCTTTTCTCTCTCTCAACCCTTTTTGTTTTTCGTGAGCTGCATAGCTATCTACTACCTGTCACTCTCGGGTGCCTGGTATTTGTGACGAGGCGACACGAAGCTAGCGGAGGAGCGTCGCTCCGCGGTAATGCCCGCTCATGTAGAAATCCCGAGAAAGCTTGGTGAAAATTGCTGACGCTGCTCGGTGTCTCAAAGAAAAAACATATGGTAATGTGAATCGCATAGTACATACATATGATACATATGAGTCCCTGAATTATTTTGTTTTCGTTTATGGCCTGGAGGGGAGTTTGGTGTCTCTTTTTTTTTTTTACTCTTTGCTTAGCGTTTACGGGGTTTCTACGTATACATAACAGTCGTTTTATTTGTCTAATTTTGCTACTGGTGCCGGTTACTATGTCAACGGGACAGGAACGAGAGGATGCCGGCGCCCGCGTCACGCCTACGGGCCGCTTTGTCTGCGGGAGAAAGGAGCAACTGGGTTACCCGACTGAGGCAGAGGTGAAATTGAGGGGGGGGGGGGCAGAACGCCGTCCGAGCTCTCCATGTGGCGTACGTACGATTGAAGACAGTTACAATACGTTATTACGCAGCAACAGCGCTAGCAGTACGGTAGCAGCACCGTGTCTCACGGGCGATAAGATAACACACGGGTGATAAAATAACACACCGGGTGATAAGATAACACACCGGGTGATAATATAATACACCGGGTGATAAGATAACACACCGGGTGATAAGATAACACACCGAGGAAAAACAAAACACACCGGGTGATAAAATAACACACCGTAGCAGCCCAAACACTGAGTTTGAGAAAACATATGAGAGAACAACGAATAGCACGTATTAGTCGAGGCGTATGCTAGCAGTCAGTAATAGCCAGCAATACCTCGTAGCAATCAGTAAGAGTCGGCGATAGCCAGTGATAGTCACATACAGCCACTATTACTCGTAGTCACCAAGAGTCTGCAATAGTCAGTACTAGTCACATATTGCCACTGATAGTCAGTAACAGTCAGCAGTAGTCAGTAATAGTCAGTAGTGTAATAGTCAGTCAAACGTGTTTGGGCCAAACAAAAGGTACAGCAACTTTACCGTAGCACGCTTCCCTTAAGGTACAGTACCCTTACCGTGCCCTTACTGTATGTACCCTTACTGTACCGCACCGCGGCCCACTCGCTATGATATCTCGCCCCCAGGTTCCAGGACTTCGATATGGACGGAAGTGGAACCTTGGGAAGACGAGAGTTCATGAGGGCGCTGAATCTCGCGCTGGCCGAAGAGACCGGGGACGAAAGTAACCCATCCCCTGATCAGACCGTGGGAGGCGTTTTATCGCGAGAGGAGGCGGTGGAGCTCATGGGCCGACTCGACCGCGATCGCGACGGAAGGGCCTGCTGGAAGGTATGCCCAGCTTAAGACCACCCAGTCGGGATCATCACTGGGTTACGTTTTGGTCACTACTCCGCTTCTTTGCGATAACCTTTTTTTCCCCATCATTGTGTACTCGTACCGTTCAGTGATGATGGCGTGAGTCAAGGGCACGGCACTTAAAAAAAAACACGGAGAGGAGAAAGTTATACAAGACTTTTCACGGGGTCATCACCTCATAATATTATAAAACCCGCGGGACAGGAGAGGATTGTTTTTTAATCTCACGGGTCGGGTCGGGTCGGGTCGGGTCGGGTCGTCGGGTCCGGTCCGGTCCGGTCAGGTAGAGTCGGGTCAGGAGGTTTCCAACCTCGCACGGGTTGGATCGAATCACCCTCACCGGACCCGACCGGGCCTGACCCGCAAGGTTTGACCCGACACGTCAACAACCCTCAATTTATGCACCCAGTATAGCCCACAGCAGAGAGCGGTAGCATCCCACATCTACCGTAACGAGCGTTGAGTTCACAAATGGGTGCGATTGGCTTTCAGATTTCAGCTTTCGGCGCTCGAGTTTGTTTTCCGAACGGTAAGGTTAAGGTTAAGGTTAATGTTGCCACTACCGAAACAAAAACAAACGTGTTTTCGGGAAAATCTGGTCGAGAGAGCCTTCCAACTCCATTACGGGAGACCATACAAAGTAAATAGGACTAAATATTGTAGGTAAAAATAGGTAAATGTGTACCAGGTAGCTGTTGTGTGTACCGTAGGTCCTATTTACTAGTATTTACTATGGTCCCCCGTAATAGTATACTAATGTTAGCACCCATACCGCTGTTGAGAAACACGAGCGCTGAGATAGCACCCCGGTGCGAATTCAACGCTCCTTACGGCAGTCAACAACTGACGACACACCCTGGACTTCCCCGCACCCCTGCACGTTGCCCTTGAAAAGGAATTCGTGGAATATTTCGTAGGGGCGGATGGAGCGGGGTCAGACGACGTCCCCTGCGAGCCTTGGTTCGAGCGTGAGGCCGACATCGCACAAAAGGTACGACGGTACTTTCGTCCAGTGAAAAATGGGACTGCAAAGATACTGCAAATCACAAATAACTGGGATTGCAAAGGTATTGCAAATCACAAAAAACTGGGATTGCAGATCACAAATAACTGGGATTGCAAAGGTATTACAAATCACAAATGTAATTGCAAAGATATTGAAAACTACAAATGGGATTGCAAAGATATTAGGTATTACAAATCACAAATGGGATTGCAAAGATATTGAAAACTACAAATAAGATTGCAAAGATATTGCAAATCACAAACGGGACACTAAAAGAGGCTGCACGTCACATATGGGGTTGCAAACAGGCTGCAAGTCCCAAAAACGTGATAGTAAAGATCCTGAAAATCACGAAGATATTGCAAAGAGGGGTTTGCAAGCCACAAAAGGGATTGCAAAATATACCGGTATGATAAAGCACAAAAAAACACCATATTCGAACGACATCGGGAAGCCCCTTAACCCATTCAGAACTGAAAAAACTTATCCCACACTGATTCCAAGTAGTTTATCCCCAAATACTTTTGAACTTAAGGAACCAGTTATCAAGGGGTTAAAAAACGCCAGTAAAAACGCCATATAAAGGTTTCCGCCAGAAAATCTATGAATACCCACATGTTATAAGGAGTATCCTTGGCTGAGTAATTGATCGATCCTTTACCCCTATAGCTCAGTAGGTGACACTCTCACATTTGGCGTCGTTGGCAAGACACGGGTTCGAATGTTCGAATCTCACTTCGAACGTTTCTTATACCGAGACGCTTGCGGGTGCGCCCCTAGAAAAGCACACCTTCCTGGCTCCCCAGGTGTTAAAACGAAGCGGGTAGGTCAACCAACGTACGGCCGTATATATGGTACCGACGTCCCATATATCCCGCGGTTCAAAGGGGGAGGGTGGTGTCAAAAGGATTGCCCTTGACTGAGTATTTGATCGATATTTCCCCCCTATAGCTCAGCAGGGTTAGGAACGCCTTCGCACGTATCGTAAACCCGCGTCAGGATAACCGTTCAGCTGCTATCGTTGTATTCGTTGCATAATAACGCCTCCGAGCTCGCCCCTCTCGCAATACAATGCCTGCCGAGCAGCTCTTGGAGCACGTGGAATCTGAAGGTGGGTCAGCGGCTAGGCGTGCGTGGGTGAGCAGCCTCACACGACGGTTTCAAGCCGAGGATATTGATGCCGTCGGAGAGCTAGCAAAGTGAGTGAGCCAGCCCCCAAAACAAAACCAAACGTGTACGTATTCACATTGGACAGACCCATGGCCCATATACCGTACGACTTGTATGACATCCGACTATATATACACCTAACTATAAACTCGTTTGGGCTGATCGGTGCTACTTGCGCGGGTACGAGCCCGGTGGCTGGTTCTTTTACCTTTTATCTTTTAAGAGCTTTTTTAGGTTATGTGTTCTCGCCCCGGTGGGTGGTACGTACGAGTAGCTGGTAGGAGGAGCAAACGCCTGCTGTGCTTTCTCCCTCTTCAGTTTGCGCCAGACACCCCCGGGATTTGAAGCCAACCACAATCCCGTAGGAGCGAACCTTGTACATAAGAGTTTTTTGTTTGAAATGAGTAAAAACAAACTGTATCGTCTACAAAAAACATACCAGGTAACAATAAGTAATTAATGAAATAATCTCGCACCGTACACTTTTTTCGGAGAAGACATTTTGAAGTGTACAGTCTAGAGTTAGAAAGCATGTAATGAATGTATGTCTTTTTTTTTGTTTTGTTGCTATCCAGGGCAAAGGTACGACAGGTTTCAAGTCCCGGAAAGGACAACGACAAAAAACATTTCCCATTCCTTTTCCTTCGCCCTCCTTTTCTTTCTCTGTACTATTAGTAGTACATATCGCCCCGATGGTCTATTAATAGTGGTACCCTCGAATGCTTCTATGAGCTTATTTCCGGAGTTCGAACTTTTGAGCTATTTTGCTAAATTAATACAACACGGAATCAACTGCTTAGAGCGCCTAGTAGCGTGGGCAGGCACAATTCGATGCAAGTCAACGAGGGAAGGAAGGGCTGAAGTCTTCTCGCGATAAAAATTCAGGCCTTGAACCGTAGTGGGGGAGGAGGGAGAGGAGCCTACTTTGTGACCCCAGATCTGAGTTACGACTACTCAATAGTAATTCTACAAAAAACATATATATATATCCCTAGTTAGTACCTCACCCTCCCTCCGTATGTATCTGTTCCACCATCCTTATCCTGCTCCCCGTCGTGGTTATTTTCGCGGTTTCCGCCGCTTCTCGCCGGTGCAGAGAGGAGTTTTCCCGGTGCCTGCGAGACTTGCGTGTGCCTCTTTCCATGCGGGAAGGAAACAGACTTTTTGCGGCCTTGGGGACGGCGACAGAAGGTGAAGGTGCGGTGGGATACAACGAGTCGGGCGCGGCAACGGTGTTACCTTGTGAGTGCGTTATGATAGGCATCAGGTCATGTGAAACCCGTACGTAGTACGCGCGGTCAAAGTATCATACGATACCACACACACCTGTATAAAATGAGTGTCATACAGCAAAAGCTTGCAAATAGGAATATCACACAGCAGCTTGCAAATATGAGCATCACACACAGCTTGCAATAGGAATATCAATCATGGGTGGTGTCGACGAAATTCGCGACCTCATAGCTGACGTTCGTTTACTGTTTTCTCATGGAGTGTAAGAAGCCTCCTTGGAGGTTATGATGGCCGAAAAGATCAAACGAACCTCTACGTGAGACAGTAGCGGCTGGCCACCCGGGCGTCCTCCACCCAGCGGAATGACCCATACCTATTCCATGAAAGATTGCCCTGTGGGCATTATATACCTTCTCCAATATAATGTACCAAGTAAAGCTCACCCTCCTCCTTGTTCCGCTTTTTTTTGTCGGGGCGCATGAAGGCGCGAGATATGACGACCTGATCGATTTTTTGCGAAGCAACGGCGCCAAATGGTACGAGATGGAGAGGGGCGTAGCCGACAAGGTACGAGGGATTGTGTTTGCATCATTATTTTAATTTGTTTGGGTAGTTTCGCTTGGCTCTTGGGCGCAGCGTGGCTGCCCTCCCTCGGAACAAAACGAAAACGTATGAATATCCTGACGGGTTTCCTACTGATATGTAGGCATGCATGAGGCATGGATACCTGCTGAGACGTCAACACAAAGTATCGCTCGGTCCTGTGCGTGTTTCTACGAGTCCGGCTATCTAGCCGGGTGTGCAGTGATGCTGGCCCCGGGCCCCTGCTGAGTTCAGAGGCATAGGTATGCGGCGGGGGGGCCGGGGTAACCGCTTATTTTGCGTGATGCCGCATACATTGCACCGATAGTTCTTAATCGAGCGCGGGCTTTGTGCTGTGATCGGCATGTGTTTTTTTATTCTGCCTATTTAGGCGAACTTTAAATGCAGCTAATTCGGGGAAAGTATATGTAGCGATCAGAACCAACTAGGGTGTGTAAACATAGAGGGGTGCATAGGCGGGGGGGGGGGGTGCCAGTTCATTGCTTGTATTCTCCTTTTGGCCATTGACTACGCCCCTTGTGAGAGGAATATTGATGAACGAAAATAATCCCGCTAATGAACAAACGCAAACGCCATGTAAAGCATTTCAAGCAGAAAATAACCCCTCCCCACCCCTTCAGGATGAGACTAGCAAAACGATTCTGTGTAATCATGGAAACAACGTAGTGAGCACCCAACTGTTGGAGGTGTATCTACTAGGAGTAGGAACGGTGCTCCGTCTCGGAAGCAATGCGTGGTCAGTAATCAAACGACTAAGGCAGGCAACAAATGAGCCCCCCCCCCCCCTACTATGGCCCTGCATTGCCCATGGGTGTATATATATCCCCCCCCCCCCCCGCCCCAACTTACGTGCCATTAAAAAATCGAAAGAACCTCAATTTAAACACATCGACTGTGGCTGTCGATCCATATCCGCAAGAAATTCCGCCTCACTACCGGCGGTTCTTAGAGGATACAAGCTCACCCTCCATGCGACTCGCCATACCCCACGCGCTTCGCCTTGGGGCAAGCAATGCTTGCCTGGTGTGAAAACCCACGGCCTCCGTCCCGGCATTGTAGGGATGCGAGGTTTATGGCGATACACTACGGCCATGCATGATAGTGAGTAAGGGTGTCCTTGTGCTATCAGCAATCTATGCACGATAGCGCGGTAATTCACGCCCTTATAGCATGCACGCTAGGTACAATGACACGGGGGGGGGGGGGGGGGGGGGGTGTACTCATGTTGTGCACGGCCGTAGTTATATGACCATAGACCCTCGCATCCCTACAATGCCGGGACGGAGCGCGTTGGGTTTTCACCAACCAGGCAGACATTGCTTGCACCAAGTGCGAAACGCCGTGGGGTATTGGGCGAGTCGCATGGAGGGTGAGCTGCATCCTGCTAAGAACCGCTTGTGAGGCGGACTGGGGGGTGGGGCTTTGCTGAGGTTGGAGTTGGACCAAGCTGGGGTAACGAGATAACTGCTGGGGGGGGGTCCACTCTCCTAACTCCTATGTACCAAACCACGTACCTGGTATCCCTTGCTCCGCCTAAATTGCGTCGTAAGATCATGCAAGCCATGGGACCCGACGCTCCCTCAAGGCGAGCTTGGCTGAACCGTATGCGGAGGCGCTTCATGAGCCTAGACGCCTTTAGGGCGGGGGTGATGGGAGCCTCGGACCTCTTGCAAGCTCTCAGGGATGGAGGGTGTTACCTGAGCCTGGACGAAGAGGCGAAGCTGCTGGATGCCTTGGAAACCCAAGAATCGGCAAGGTGGGAGGTGGCGTACTCATTTTCTGCCTGCCTTATCAATTTGGCCATTGGTAACGCATCCCTTTTGAGACGGAGCAGGGGCGTACCCATTCGTTGCTTGATTTAGTTATTTGACCATTGACCACGCATCTCTTTCGAGACTAGGGGGAGGGGGGGGGCAGGGAGAGGGGATAGGAGAGAGAGGGAAAAAGCGTCAAACAAGCGGCTAATTTGTGGCTTGCCTCAGTAAAATGACCATTGACCACGCATCCCTTTCGAGACTAGGTGAGGGGGGCAGGGAGAGGGGATAGGAGGAAGAGAGAAAAAAAACGCCAAACAATCGACTAACAGGAGGCGGGGTGCTCATTTGTGGCTTGCCTCAGTAAAATGACCATTGACCACGCATCCCTTTCGATACAGACACCTCCAACATTTTGGCGGGGCGGGATACTCCTTTGTTGCTTGCCTTAGTCATTTGGCAATTCACCGCGTACCCCTTTCGAGTCGGAGCGAAGGTGTATGTTTGGGGGGGGAATGCTCATTATCCGCATGTCGTGCATGGCCGTAGTCGTATGACCATAAACCCTCGCATTCCTACAATGACGGGATGGTTCACGTCGGGCTTTCACCCACCAGGCAGGCGTTGCTTGCTTATACCAAGGGTGGTACAAAATGAGGGGGTGGGGCGGGGGTATGTATTGACTATGCTTGTGAGCTGGTTGACTATGGTGTATATGAGTCGCCAACTTAGATTCATGCGCTGGCTAGGTTATCACAGTCACTGTACGTAGTTGCATGCAGTTATTTTGAACAGCTGTCGGTCTTTTTTTTTTATCCGACTTGGCGCGCTTGTGTGGCTCGATGTGTGTGGTCTATTCATGTAATGAAAAGTAAGGTATTCGACTTGCTTTGAAACCGGACTAGTAATAGTATATTAACTCGTCCTGCAGCGAGACGCCTCTCACAGCCCTATTAGCACTAAAATGGATGCTGCGCGCAAGTCGCCCGCAATGTACGTGCAGCTTGCATGCAACTTGCATGGAGTGCATGCGAGCTAGCAGGCTCTCGAACTGAAAACCCAAACGGTGTACGTACGTATATGATTGGGGTACATACACCAACGGGGGGTGATACTTTTATCGAACGATGTGCGTCTGAAAAGCAATGCCACACGCCCCACTCCGCCCGCGAAAAACAGGTACGACATCGACGGAGGCGTGTCTTACCGAGAGCTTCTCTTGTTCTGCGCGAGGCATGCCGGAAGGTGGAACGAAGCCCAGCCCGCTCTTGCCGAGAGACTTAGAGAAGCCCTTCGAAACCAGGTACTGTACACTGTAGCCTTATCGTGAGCGAATGTGATTTTCTAGTTTTACACGGCGCCCCTTTCGAAGTTTGAGATGGTCGAGGCCGATCGTTCGACTGAGGTTCCACTACCGCCGAACAAAATGGACCCCCACCATTCCTACAATGCCATAGACCCTCACACTCCTATAGTACCGGGACGGAGCACGTCGAGTTTTCACCCGGGGGGGGGTCGAGCATAGGCAGCATAAATAGGGTAGTACACTCGTATTATGCTCCTTACCCATTAAAAAAAACAACAATCAGAAGAAATGGCCAGTTAGTGGATAGAAGCCTATATTCGTACAGCTTTATTTTTCTCGGCAACGAGTGACGCCCACTTAATATGATCACAGCATATATCAGAGGAAACATCGTGGCGGTTATCACGACAGATTGTCAATGAATACGCCATCAATGGACGGAATGCCTCAGTACGTCATCATCAACAACTACCAGGTATCGAATAAGAACACGTGCGATCTGCTGTATAATACACACCGGTAGAAGATTGTACAGCTATCGCCAGAGCAAGCTCTCGCGCAGCAAAACACTCGAAATTGTCTTCAATTTTGAGCGCCCTGATTGATTCAAAGAACATAAGGAATCGTACATCGCACCTAACCAACACAGTACTACTTGTATCTACTGTAGCAGTATAATGCGCACAATTTATTTTCGGCACGGTTTTGTCGCTGAGATCGAGGGTTTCGACGAAATTGGTCTCGCGAAGGAGCATGAAATAATAGAATAAAACATCAACAATGTTCAACTTGAAGTCAGCGACCACCTCTATAGGTAGGTTGTGGATGGTGTGAGCGACATGAAATAAACTAATGACTTCAGTTAGTCTTCATTGAAAAGTAGGTACTTGTTGTTTTCAGGAGACGAAATGTGAGTTTGGACAAAACCCTCGATGCTCACCGTTGATGCTGTTGCATTGTTTTTGTAAATATTTCCACCTCCCGCAACACGATCCCCTAGGAGGTTGGACACGAGATCATATCTGTTTTGCTTTCAGTAGACGATGAGCGCTTTAACGTTAGGATTCCTCCAGCCATCCGACAAGGTGCAGCCCTTGTACCAATCATACCGATCATGCCATCCACGTGTTAAAGCGAAACTACGGCAGCAATGGAATCGCATGACTTCAGACATGGAAGAGATGTCATCAATCAGACCTGCATACTTGACAAAATTACACCAAAATATGCAATCACCCCTTATCAATGACTCTGCGTAGTACGGACGCCTAACCGACGTGTATTTGACATTGCTGCCCCACGCTTCCGATATAAAAGGCGAAGACTGGAGCAGACATTCGGAGATTGTTTCGGAGCTTGGACCATGATCGAGACGGGTTCATCGGACGGAAGGATTTCAGGGTGGGTCTTTGAAGGAGGAAACAGACGCTAATATTTTATCAAAGTAATACAGATACATCAGCTGTGAGTTCGAGCGGTTGAGGGGTTGATACTAAACTTTGCAAGCTGCGTGATACATCGGGCGCGTTTGTTCTATACATATCATTCATAATAAGGGGTTTCTGCATTTGACGAACGATGTGGTACTCCTACTGTAGTTGATACTCAGTTTTACAAGCATTGTCGTAAATAGTCAGGGAATCTCTCAGGACATTGTAGTCCAACGCGGCCCATGTTGCCATATTGTTGATATTCACACATCGGCCCGTGTTGGTTAGATACGTTGGTTGGTTGGTTGGTTGGTTATAGTTGATTAGTTGGTTGGTTGGTTGGTTATAGTTGATTAGTTGGTTGGTTGGTTGGTTGGTTGGTTGTAGTTGATTAGTTGGTTATAGTTGATTGGTGGGGGTGATTAGTTGGTTGGTTGGTTGGTTGGGTGGTTTGTCTGGTAGTTTGTTGGTCTGTTGGTTTTTGGTCGATTCGTTGATTGAGCGGTTGGTTGGTTGTAATTGATTGGTTGGTTGGATAGTTTGCCTGGTTGTTGATTGGTTGGTTGGTCGAGTGTTTCATGTGTACACCTGTCTTTAGTCGCACCCATTTCGGTGTAGTTGGCAACTCACGTTAGTGCTACTTGAGAAGCTTCCCAAGACCCCCAGGTCGAGACACACTTCATAAAATCCCCGCACAGAAAATTACCCTCGGCACGAAGAAAACCGGCCCATGTCTCCCTGGTTCACCATGTTTTGAAATGAAGCGGGTGGACCCACGTACGTATACGGTCCCCGTTATAGCCAAAACCTAAACCAAACATCTCGCCGACCGAATAAAATGTTAGAAAGATTACCCTGGGCTGGGTAATCGATCGATCTGTTCCCCCTATGGCTCAGCAGGGGACACCTTCACAGCAGCCTGTGGCACGACCAACCTGCTGTACGTCGTTCTGTAACCAAATATGTCATTTTCGCCGTTGACAGACAACAAATTTGCCTTGACATGTCTTGACTGACTCTAAGCTACTAGGTTTTAGTGCGGAACGCTCGGCCCTGCGCCCTTGACTGCACTCGCATTTTGCCTTGCTTGACATGTGTCTTACTAATGACATCTTCGGCTGTGACACGCAGCATGCCTACCTTTCTCGCCTCCGTCGACTGGGTAGGGCGTGTAGGGCACTGGGTATGTAGCACCTGACTATCAACGCAACCTGGATAATGTGACCAAGCAGAGCCTGTTATGTTTTGGAATCAGCCCGTGGGTTACATGACCAACACCTTTACTGGAATACGTGCAGAGCAGGGACACAAATCGGGCAGATTTCCCTCCGTCGACTGTGCAGAGCAGGGGGTATAAAGCGCCTTATGAACTAGAAAGCCATACATGACACCCGTCGCACATATCATCTACAGATATATCATCTAAAGAGATATCATCTACAGATAGATCATCTACAGATAGATCAGATAGATAGTCTGTAGACCATATGTAGACGATTTAATACCTAACCTGCTGTTATGAGATACCGTGCTGGATCTATATATAGTAGTACAGATTCCAACCAGGAAAAAATTGCAATACATCCTGTATATCCTGCTGATTACACGGGTCCCTCCCGGATCCATGAGCTGATCACTTGATCATGCACGCCAGGAACACATATGCCCTGACGGAATTGTCTAGATCACGAGGATGCGGAGGGTCCGAGGTGTGAAGCATCCCCAAGCAGAGTCTATAACATGAACCAATCAGCCTGCGACATAAACCACCTAACTCGCCTCCCCTAACCTGAATACATATATATCTACTTCGGAACGCGAATCGGGCAGATCACCCTCCGTCGATTGTGTATATACACGAGTATATAGCCCCTTTTCACTCAACAATGCAAACCGTTATCGAGCAGAGCCTGTACGGTAACATGAGAAATCAGCCTGTGCCATCAACCGCGTAACTCGTTTCCCCTCTACCGAAATACCCCTCTACTTATGTGCAATTCCATTGAGGACAGATCACGCTCCGTCGGCTGGGCCTGAAAGGCGACTCCAGGGAGGAAGAGGAAGCACTCATGGACGCGCTCGACGCAGAAGGGTCGGGAAGGGTTCGATACGGCGACTTCGCGTCGTTTTTCACGGACAGCGCCCCTCTGTCCAAGACGGACTCCGATCTAACAGAGAGGTGCTATATATATATGTCACGTTTTTGCCTTCCAGGGACAGCGCCAAATCATCCCGGGGCTATACATATACTCGCTTGAGGAGCTCTATACTATTAGCAAGTCGCCGGAAAAGTGACTCACTGTAAAAATTAGGAAGACCAACAATCCCATGGCCTAGGCATATGCAGCGGAGAAGTTTTGCAAAGCCTGGATGGCATTCCAGCAATAAGGGCATGCCTTATAAGGCGTATGTCTTATTGGGTACTACTGTGTTGCCTCAGTGGAGGAGTATACGAATAGTCACTCGCAAAATCATGTTTGGTACAAAAAGTTGCTAGTTCTATCGCAGCACGGGTGTATACTTCTATCGTAACATTAGCGGGACCTAAACCTCGGGGCGACCGGGTTCCATCAGGCGGTCGCTTTTATCGGCTTTTCAATCGAATAGGCATGAGCCACTAGAGTATTAGGAGTAGTAGTAGTAGTAGTAGTAGTAGTAGTAGTAGTAGTAGTAGTAGTAGTAGTAGTAGTAGTAGTAGTAGTAGTAGCAGCAGCAACGAAGGACAAAGTACCGTCTTGCTGTGAACGCCAAACAAGGTGCCGTTCTTGCGAGAATCCCCCTAATTATTGTGATATTGTTTAAACGACAAGGCGTATAAAAAAAAGGCAGAGGGAATACGCGGGAGGCATTGCCCTTGTGCCCTTCACAAGTGCCCGGGACCCTCTCCCCCCCTACATAATTTGGGCGTACAACAATCCTTGTGGAGACATTGAAGAATGCAGCATTCCCCTAGGCGTACCGAAGTGAGATACTCTCGACACTTTGTAGGGTAACCTATAGATATTGCATTGATCAGTGTCTGCAATATGATTGTTTTACGCCCACATTGTGCAAGGGGGGGGAGGGTCCCGGGCAACCAGTGAAGCCGTCACCTCGCCCGGGGAGCAGGAGCTTCGCTTTCCATGCGCGTTCGTTTGACGGCCCGATCCATTCCGCTTTGGTGCGGTCAGAGAGGAGATAACAGATGGTTGCAAAACCATAAATAATTTTCATGGGCAGCAAGACGGCTTTTGATCAAAGCGGGTCACGCCCGCTTTTGACGAAACACCCAACCGCGAATATTCTGCACCACAAAAATCGTTGCCACAGGCTGTGCAAAAGCCTCGAGGTCGAAGCAGGCGGCGGGCCCGGAACAGTCTTGGGAACGCTCCGGGAACGATTCGTGCAAGCCGATCGGGGGAGGAGCGGCTATCTTGACCGGGCTCAATTCCGACGGGTTCTTTTGAGCCTGCCTGGCACTAAGGAGCTCACGGTGGGTTGGGTTACTACCAGTATATATAGTGGTGTTTACTCCGACTTACTTGCTCCTTCAGCAAAAAAAAAAAAAACGCGNTGTCTAGATCACGAGGGTGCGGAGGGTCCGAGGTGTGAAGCATCCCCAAGCAGAGTCTATAACATGAACCAATCAGCCTGCGACATAAACCACCTAACTCGCCTCCCCTAACCTGAATACATATATATCTACTTCGGAACGCGAATCGGGCAGATCACCCTCCGTCGATTGTGTATATTCACTCAACAATGCAAACCCTTATCGAACAGAGCCTGTACGGTAACATGATAAATCAACCTGTGACATGAGCCACCTAACTCACTCGCCTCCCCCTTTACCGGAATACCCCTCTACTTATGTACAATTCCATTGAGGACAGATCACGCTCCGTCGGCTGGGCCTGAAAGGCGACTCCAGGGAGGAAGAGGAAGCCCTCATGGACGCACTCGATGCGGAAGGGTCGGGAAGGGTTCGATACGGCGACTTCGCGTCGTTTTTTACGGACACCGCTCCTCTGTCCAAGACGAACTCCGACCTAACAGAGAGGTGCTATATACATATGTCACGTTTTTGCCTTCCAGGGGTAGCGCCTAATCATCCCGGGGCTATGAATATACTCGCTTGAGGAGCTCTATACTATTAGCAAGTCGCCGGAAAAGTGACTCACTGTAAAAAATAGGAAGACCAACAATTTCATGGCCTAGACATATGCAGCGGAGACGTTTTGTAAAGCCTGGATGGCATTCCAGCGATAAGGGCGTGCCCTATAAGGCGTATGTCTTATTGGGTACTACTGTGTTGCCTCAGTGGAGGAGTATACGAATAGTCACTCGAAAAGTTATGTTTGGTACAAAAGTTGCTTGTTCTATCACAGCACGGGTGTATACTTCTACCGTAGCATTGGCGGGACCTAAACCTCGGGGCGACCGGGTTCCATCAGGCTGCCGCTTTCATCGGAATTTTGATCAAATAGGCATGAGCCACTAGAGTAGTAGTAGTAGTAGTAGTAGTAGTAGTAGCAGCAATAACGAAGGACAAAGTACCGTCTTGCTGTGAACGCCAAACAAGGTGCCGTTCTTGCGAGAATCCCCCTAATTATTGTGATATTGTTTAAACGACAAGGCGTATAAAAAAAAGGCAGAGGGAATACGCGGGAGACATTGCCCTTGTGCCCTTCACAAGTGCCCGGGACCCTCGCCCCCCCTACATAATTTGGGCGTACAACAATCCTTGTGGAGGCATTGAACAATGCAGCATTCCACTAGGCGTACCGAAGTGAGATACTCTCGACACTTTGTAGGGTAACCTATAGATATTGCATTGATCAGTGTCTGCAATATGATTGTTTTACGCCCACATTGTGCAAGGGGGGGGGGGGAGTCCCGGCAACCAGTGAAGCCGTCACCTCGCCCGGGGAGCAGGAGCTTCGCTTTCCATGCGCGTTCGTTTGACGGCCCGATCCATTCCGCTTTGGTGCGGTCAGAGAGGAGATAACAGATGGTTGCAAAACCATAAATAATTTTCATGGGCAGCAAGACGGCTTTTGATCAAAGCGGGTCACGCCCGCTTTTGACGAAACACCCAACCGCGAATATTCTGCACCACAAAAATCGTTGCCACAGGCTGTGCAAAAGCCTCGAGGTCGAAGGAGGCGGCGGGCCCGGAACGGTCTTGGGAACGCTCCGGGAACGATTCGTGCAAGCCGATCGGGGGAGGAGCGGATATCTTGACCGGGCTCAATTCCGACGGGTTCTTTTGAGCCTGCCTGGCACTAAGGAGCTCACGGTGGGTTGGGGTACTACCAGTATATGTAGTGGTGTTTACTCCGACTTACTTGCTCCTTCAGCAAAAAAAAAAAAAAAGCGGCTCAACCATTTGTAGACGCGGGCCTGAGCAATGCCTGCCTTGTAGGGGTGGTGCCTTATTATTTTCTGAGCTCCTCGCACGAGGATCTCAATCAATATAGCATACACCCGAAACTTGACTTCGAAACAATCTCTTCGAGCAGCCCAACCCAGTGCTAAAACGAATACACTACCGTACTGCTGTAGTACAGGTGTATTTCGCACTTGATGAGCTCGACCAGTCAGACAATATCGGATACCCATACCGCGGCAAATACCCACGGGCCACACCCATTGGTGTTACGTGCTGTTCCCGCCATTATTTTGTTTTGGGAGGGTGGGGCGGGTGTACTTCATTTTCATGCATGGCCGTAGTCGTATGACCAACGACCCTCGCATCCCTACAATGCGGGGACGGACCATGTCGGGTTTTCACGGACCAGGCAGGGAGGGGTATATCTAAACCCTAACGCTGAAACCTCCAACGACATAAAAAACAGTTAGAATATGTCTGACCTGTGATATTATTTCCCAGGCTGGTGCCAACCAATTGCCCTCGTCGCGAAAGGTGTCCGTTTCCGTTACGTTATCGAAAAAGTCTCCTTTGGTGACCGGAGTGCTGACACGGAGTTTTGTTTTTTCTAGTAAATGTCACCGCTGCATCGCAGTTAGGAGGGAACGTGTGTCGATCATCTCCATCCAAATTATCTCTATATTTTGTGTTACACCGAGGGATGCAGGTCTCCGCCACATCGCAGAGAGGAGCGAGCGAACAGCAGTGTCGATTCAATCCATTCGACAATCTCGAGACATTTTCTTTGCGCCGAGAAGGGAGAACGATGTCAATTTCGCCATCGCTCTAGCTTTTTCTGCATTTTTTATGGTCGAGGTTTCGGGCTCACCGCGCCTATTCAGACCGGAGAAAGTATGGTCTCTGTTTCTTGGGCAGGGCCCTACTTTTCATGTCCATTGTGTCCCACACTCCACAGTATGAGCACTCCACGCTAGAAAGGAAAAGCCAAGTGGTAATGGACAACGTGTAGCTCAAGGGTCGTTGCCTCCGAAAAAAAATAACGGTTCACCCCTTGAACGCTACGAGTACACGCTAGCACTGGGGTTACGCGGTATGCGGGCCTCGCACCCCCAACAGCATCATCACGACAAACAACCCGTGCTCCCAGAATGTTCCTGTTTCTTTAAACAAAGAGCGGGCGCCTGCTAGCAAAACGACCCGGCGCCGATGTGGCGCGTGTCTATCTAGTACGCCCCCCCCCCTCCCCTATAAATAATTTATATGTTTAACAGTTGGGTTGGCGTCGATTGGCAACGACGCTGTAAAACACGCCTCTCACTGCGTGAGCTCGACAACCAGGGTGCCGTTTTTTGTTTTGTTTTGGCGGTCACCCATGCTGGCGGTCTTGTTAGATCATTTGTGCGGGGTTGATAACCTCATCTCCGCACAAGGGGAATGATCGTATCACGTATTGTGTATATGGTAAGGCATCCACGAGGAAGATACGTAGTAATACCCCTTGCTGTCTCTGGAAGTGGCCACACCAGAAATTAAATCAATTCATTGGATGCTGTCGTCCATATGCAAGGCCGCCTCACAGGCTTACTCGTAGCAGGATGCAGCTCACCCCCCATGCGACTCGCCCAATACCTCACCACGCTTCGCGCTTGGTGCAAGCAATGTCTGCCTGGATGGTGAAAACCCAACGTGCTCCGTCCCGGCATTGTAGGGATGCGAGGGTCTATGGTCATACGACTACGGCCGTGCACGATATGAGAACACGCCCCCCCCCTCCCCCCATCATGCCAACGACTGTCGACGATACCAGGCATTTTCGTGCTAGGATCAGGTTATCACACTTTTTCGGCAATTTCCTTTTATTTATTTTCGGGTTCCTCAAGAACTACTCAGTATTCACTGGAGCATGATTTGTGTTTGACACAGTTTACGTATATGTAGGGCATGGGTTTCTATGTATATGTAGGCCATGAATTTCGTGCAAATAGAGTCGCACTTTACTGTTTCTCAAGGACATGGGTGTACAGCGCTCATAAAGCGTTAGGTGCCGCCCCAAGTGAAAGGAGTCTCCTAAAAGGTTAGATGTGCATCCAAGGACAACAGACAACCTCTTCAGGTCTCGAGCATGCACTTTGAGTGGCACCACCACGCACCCCCCTCTCCCCACTGCTGATGTTTGTTGTTGTTGTTGTTGTGCTTCTGTTGGCAGGACGACGAGATCGGGCGTGTGTCGGGTCTGCTAGACGAAGAGGGCGACGGTAGAGTGAGCTACCGGTCCCTTCTAGACCTGCTCGTGAAGCGCCTCGGGGACTGGACGAAGCGGCTGCCAGAGGTGAGTGAAGAGCGCACTATGCACGCTATCACATCGTCCACCGCCGGCCGCAGTATGTACTATCTCCGGCCCTTCCTGCGTTAGGAAAGGTGGAGCTGTTTGTTAAAATATTTCACACCCTGGAACAGATCATCGATTCCTACTTGATGATCTAGATCTTTCATGGTGGATGGATTCCTGATCTGTATGACCTGTATGACCTGTATGATCTGTATGATATGTATGATCTTTATTGTCTGTATGATATGTATGATATGTATGATGCGTATGATCTGTATTGTCTAGCTCATGTTGCTGGGTAGGGGGCGTATAACCTGCATGATCTAAGACATGACTCTTGTGTTGGATCTGTACTACGCAAGTCCTGCACAGTTAGGATCTAGATTATCTCACATCGGGAGGTTAGGATCTAGATTATCTCGATCGTGATCTATCTGTTTGAGGTGCGAAATGTGTGTGCCTTCTCGTACGCAAGCGTTCTTCATTTGTAGGATCACAGTAGGTAGCCCCGTTTTAAGGGACCCCGCGAAAAAGGAAAGCGGCATATAAGGGACCTCAAAAGTCTGCCCCCCATTCATGGTACCAGGTCTGGTAAGGTACCTCGCTATACAAGGGACTTCCAATCCCGAACGCACTATATTGGGTCCCATAAAAGGAGTTGTCCACTGCAATACTATTAATAATTCACTTCTCGAATGACTGTACTGGCAGCAATATTTACTGAAATATTTGGCTGCAGAAGTGCAGCCCTTGCAAACATAGGCAGCGAGTTCGTTGCGTATATATACGGTCAGATGTTGTAGAGCGCTTTAAAGCCTACGAGTGCGCACCCCGTAGTTCGTTGCTTGCAAACATGAGTATTGAGGGGGGGTTTTCGATACCACAGGTGAGGTTTTGTTTTTCTTCTTCAAATATTTGGCGTGGTATCGGAGGTTTGTGAACGTTTCCATCGCTATGAAGCAATGTGAAGGATCCGTACCATAATAAAAGGCTCCCACCCACTGACATGAGCTAGATCACACAGATCATACAGATCATGCGACATGAGCTAGATCATGTACAGACCAGGACTATCTATATATGTCTTGAAATATCGAGATCATGAGGTGGAGATACGGTCGGGCCTGTCGTACACGAAATTGTATTGCCTACTCTGCTTACGACTGCATTATAAAGTAGTATATTTGAGTCGTGATTTTGTGACCACAGAGCTCGTATATATAGTATATATCTATCTATATCTAGGATTGAGGAATCGGTACGGACACTGGATGTTGACGGGTAAAAATAACGCTTAATGCGAAAAACGACAGAATTATACGGTGTAATGCCCTAATATGAAACGGTAGGAGGGATAGCTCTGCCACAAGACGATTTAGCGTACCATTGTGTACCACGGACCTGTTGGTTTGGTGTTCTCCCGCTGACCTGCCCCCCCCCCCCCCCCCCCCGAGATCAAAATGCCTTCAGGGGACCAACTTTACTAACCAAAACAAAATACGGCGTGCGAACATACGGGGGGACCTGTTTTTTGTTGTCAATCGTGGGTTCTGATTTGTATGAAACCTCGTAATACAGCAGTCTGCTGTGTACTGCAACTTTTGAAAAGTTGAACCTTCTTCGGACTTTGCAGGGAAAATATAGACACGATTACAATGGACCACTACAGCATCGGTCTCTGTGCGCGTAGTTGGGGGGTGTACTCATGTCGTGCACGGCCGTAGTCATATGACCATAGACCCTCGCATCCCTACAATGCCGAGATGGAGCACGTTGGGTTTTCGCCAACCAGGCAGACATTGGCGGGGGGATGAAACGCCTGATTCATGTACCCGAACTGCAATGCCTGGCGTTCGGCATGATTCTATGTGTACAACGCGAGCGCGGCATGGTTTAAATATGTTCATGTTGCTGGCAACTCAAACTGCTTACGCATATACCCGGCTTATATCATAGAACCAAACGTATCGGGTTTTTGTTTTTATATTTAGTCGGGCTCCCAAAGAGGATATAAATTGAACTCCGGTACATATCGTGTGCCTCCTAGGTGAAAGACTAACTAATATCTTGAATTAGTATGGATACAAAGTTGGCGTTGTATCGTACACAGGCTTTATGGTGAATGTGCCAAACGGAGGCCTGGTGTCGCCGGATTATTTATTATCTACGTAAGAAACGCCAGAAAATACCCAAACAATTGCATTTTGACGGATCATTTGTTTAGGAACATTTTTCGAGAGCCAAAACGCATCCCATACGGACCATTTTCTACGAGGAAATGTGGTGAGCTTAACATTTAGTTTCGCATATCCGCGCCAAGGGGGGATGAATATATACACAGGATACATATATATATATATTATATATATTATATATTGTGCAAATAAATANGTGTGTATATGGTAAGGCATCCACGAGGAAGATACGTAGTGATACCCATTGCTGTCTCTGGAAGTGGCCACACCAGTAATTAAATCAATTCTTTGGAGGCTGTCGTCCATATGCAAGGCCGCCTCACAGGCTTACTCGTAGTAGGATGCAGCTCACCCTCCATGCGACTCGCCCAATACCTCACCACGCTTCGCGCTTGGTGCAAGCAATGTCTGCCTGGTTGGTGAAAACCCAACGTGCTCCGTCCCAGCATTGTAGGGATGCGAGGGTCTATGGTCATACGACTACGGCCGTGCACGATATGAGTACACCCCCCCATCATGCCAAAGACTGTCGACGACATTTTCGTGCTAGGATCAGGTTATCACACTTTTTCGGCAATTTCATTTTATTTATTTTCGGGTTCCTTAAGAACTACTCAGTATTCACTGGAGCATCATTTGTGTTTAACACAGTTTACGTATATGTAGGGCATGGGTTTCTATGTACATGTAGGCCATGAATTTCGTGCAAATAGAGTCGCACTTCACTGTTTCTCAAGGGCATGGGCGTACAGCGCTCAGAAAGCGTTAGGTGCCGCCCCAAGTGAAAGGAGTCTCCTAAAAGGTTATACGTGCATCCAAGGACAACAGACAACCTCTTCAGGTCTCGAGCATGCACTTTGAGTGGCACCACCACGCACCCCCCTCTCCCCACTGCTGATTTTTGTTGCTGTTGTTGTTGTTGTTGTTGTTGTTGTTGTTGTTGTTGTTGTTGTTGTGCTTCTGTTGGCAGGACGACGAGATCGGGCGTCTGTCGAGTCTGCTAGACGAAGAGGGCGACGGTAGAGTGAGCTACCGGTCCCTTCTAGACCTGCTCGTGAAGCGCCTCGGGGACTGGACGAAGCGCCTGCCAGAGGTGAGTGAAGGGCGCACTATGCACGCTATCGCATCGTCCACCGCCGACCGCACTACGCTGGTATGTACTAGCTCCGGCCCTTCTTGCGTTAGGAAAGGTGGAGCTGTTTGTTAAAATATTTCACACCCTGGAACAGATCATCGATTCTACTTGATGATCTAGATCTTTCAGGGTGGATGGATTCCTGATCTGTATGATCTGTATGCTCTGTGTGATCTGTATATATGTATGATATGTATGAGCTATATGGGCTGTATGATCTATATGATCTGTATGATCTGTATGATCTGTATGATCTGTATGATATGTATGATCTGTATTGGGTGGGGGGCGTATAACCTGCATGATCTAAGACATGACTCTTGTGTTGGATCTGTACTACGCAAGTCCTGCACAGCATCTAGATTATCTCACATCGGGAGGTTAGGATCTAGATTATCTCGATCGTGATCTATCTGTGAATGATCTATCTGTTTGAGGTGCGAAATGTGTGTGCCTTCTACGTACGCAAGCGTTCTTCATTTGTAGGATCACAGTAGGTAGCCCCGTTTTAAGGGACCCGCGAAAAGGGAAAGCGGCATATAAGGGACCTCAAAAGTCTGCCCCCCATTCTTGCTCTGGTACCAGGTCTGGTAAGGTACCTCGCTATACAAGGGACTTTCAATCCCGAACGCACTATATTGGATCCCATAAAAGGAGTTGTCCACTGCAATACTATTACTAATTCACTTCTCGAATTACTGTACTGGCAGCAATATTTACTGAAATATTTGGCTGCAGAAGTGCAGCCCTTGCAAACATAGGCAGCGAGTTCGTTGCGTATATATACGGTCAGATGTTGTAGAGCGCTTTAAAGCCTACGAGTGCGCACCCCGTAGTTCGTTGCTTGCAAACATGAGTATTGAGGGGGGGGTTTCGATACCACAGGTGAGGTTTTGTTTTTCTCCTTCAAATATTTGGCGTGGTATCGGAGGTTTGTGAACGTGTCCATCGCTATGAAGCAATGTGAAGGATCCGACCCAGGAAACACGTGCTAGACCGTCAACAATAAACGGCTCCCACCCACTAACATGGGCTAGATCACACAGATCATACAGATCATGCAACATGAGCTAGATCATGTACATACCGTATCGAGATCATGAGGTGGGGATACGGTCGGGCCTGTCGTACACGACATTGTATTGCCTACTCTGCTTACGACTGCATTACAAAGTAGTATCTCTGAGTCGTGATTTTGTGACCACAGAGCTCGTATATATAGTATATATCTATCTATATCTAGGATTGAGGAATCGGTACGGACACTGGATGTTGACGGGTAAAAATAACGCTTTAATGCGAAAAACACAAATATAGGTGGTATGCCCTATATATGAAACGGTAGGAGGGTAGCGCTGCCACAAGACGATTTAGCGTACCATTGTGGTACCATGGACCTGTTGGTTGGTGTCCTCCGCTGCACCTGCCCCCCCCCCCCCCCCCCCCCGAAGATCAAATGCCTTCAGGGGACCAACTTTACTAACCAAACAAAAATACGGCGTGCGAACATACGGGGGTACCTGTTTTTTGTTGTCAATCGTGGGTTCTGATTTGTATGAAACCTCGTAATACAGCAGTCTGCTGTGTACTGCAACTTTTGAYAAGTTGAACCTTCTTCGGACTTTGCAGGGAAAATATAGACACGATTACAATGGACCACTACAGCATCGGTCTCTGTGCGCGTAGTTGGGGGGTGTACTCATGTCGTGCACGGCCGTAGTCATATGACCATAGACCCTCGCATCCCTACAATGCCGAGATGGAGCACGTTGGGTTTTCGCCAACCAGGCAGACATTGGCGGGGTGATGAAACGCCTGATTCATGTACCCGAACTGCAATGCCTGGCGTTCGGCATGATTCTATGTGTACAACGCGAGCGCGGCATGGTTTAAATATGTTCATGTTGCTGGCAACTCAAACTGCTTACGCATATACCCGGCTTATATCATAGAACCAAACGTATCGGGTTTTTGTTTTTATATTTAGTAGGGCTCCCAAAGAGGATATAAATTGAACTCCGGTACATATCGTGTGCCTCCTAGGTGAAAGACTAACTAATATCTTGAATTAGTATGGATACAAAGTTGGCGTTGTATCGTACACAGGCTTTATGGTGAATGTGCCAAACGGAGGCCTGGTGTCGCCGGATTATTTATTATCTACGTAAGAAACGCCAGAGAATACCCATAAAATATGCATTTTGACGGATCATTTGTTTAGTAACATTTTTCGAGAGCCGAAACGCATCCCATACGAACCATTGTCTACGAGGAAATGTGGTGAACTTAACATTTAGTTTCGCATATCCGCGCCAAGGGGGGATGAATATATACACAGGATACATATATATATATATTATATATATTATATATTGTGCAAATAAATACGGCGTGCGAACATACGGGGATACCTGTTTTTTGTTGTCAATCGTGGGTTCTGATTTGTATGGACCCTCGTAATACAGCAGTCTGCTGTGTACTGCAACTTTTGAGAAGTTGAACCTTCTTCGGACTTTGCAGGAAAAATAAAGACATGATTACAATGGACCACTACAGCATCGGTCTCTGTGCGCGTAGTTGGGGGGTACTCATGTCGTGCACGGCCGTAGTCATATGACCATAGACCCTCGCATCCCTACAATGCCGAGATGGAGCACGTTGGGTTTTCGCCAACCAGGCAGACATTGGCGGGGTGATGAAACGCCTGATTCATGTACCCGAACTGCAATGCCTGGCGTTCGGCATGATTCTATGTGTACAACGCGGGCGCGGCATGGTTTAAATATGTTCATGCTGCTGGCAACTCAAACTGCTCACGCATATACGCGGCTTATATCATAGAACCAAACGTATCGGGTTTTTGTTTTTATATTTAGTCGGGCTCCCAAAGAGGATATAAATTGAACTCCGGTACATATCGTGTGCCTCCTAGGTGAAATACTAACTAATATCTTGACTTAGTATGGATACAAATTTGGCGTTGTATCGTACATGGGCTTTTTGGTGAATGTGCCAAACGGAGGCCTGGTGTCGCCGGATTATTTATTATCTACGTAAGAAACGCCAGAAAATACCCAAACAATTGCATTTTGACGGATCATTTGTTTAGGAACATTTTTCGAGAGCCAAAACGCATCCCATACGGACCATTTTCTACGAGGAAATGTGGTGAGCTTAACATTTAGTTTCGCATATCCGCGCCAAGGGGGGATGAATATATACACAGGATACATATATATATATATTATATATATTATATATTGTGCAAATAAATACTGGCGGGGCGCACCGGGGTGACGCTCGTCGCAGACTAATTACTGGCCTCGAAGGCCTCTCTCTGCTCGGTCTCGAAAGGGATGCGTGGTCAATGGTCAAATGACTAAGTCGAGCAACAAATGAGTACGCTACCACCCCCCTCTGCGTAGTCTACACTACACTACACTACGGGGTGAAGGTGCTGTACGTAGTGTAGTGCTCATCCCGTTCTACAAAGGTAATCTGCGCCAAAAAATAGTTTTTTCCCCTTCCGGAGGCGATGCAGGACGGTTACATATGATAAAATGGTAAACAGACACGTTATTTCCGGAGCAACCGCAGACTTACACCATAAGCCGGATGAAAGCCTAGCGACGGGGTCAACGTCGTTGAGCATCGACGGGCATGACCGTGGTATTTCAGAGAGGGCAATCGTGTTCGTTCGTGTGTTACCCTCAGCGGTCAAGCTTGCTCAGCATTAAGTTTGACGCGTGCTGTCCCCCTTTTGTCGTCTCAGCGCCCCCCTATGATCGTGTATGGCCTTAATTTAATTTCGTTTCTGGGTGTTGCAGGTGGCCTTGGAGCTTTCTTTCGGACTGAAGCAGACTCAATACGGGTTCAAGGCTTGCGTTCAAAACCTATCACGGAGGATAGAAATCGCGGACCACGGTGGTGCCGGAAGACTGTCTCCCGCCGCGCTAGCAAGGTAAATCCCGGTCTCGCAGCCCTGCTCTTTATTTTCAGTCAGGGGGGGAGGGAGGGAGGGAGGGAAGGTAGCTTACTCCTGCCCCCACAACATTGGGCCGGTATGGAACCGGCAGAGTGGAAGGCGTGAGCGTTTTTTTTTCATTCCCTCGCTTCAAGAAGAACGCGTCAGGAATATCACTTCAGCAGTATCTCCTTGACCGTATGAATACGAACGCTTACTCCAGGATAAAACGCATGCAACCAAACAAATTACTGCTGGAATGAATACCAATCTGCTTCGTAAGTCAGCTCCATACAGCAGCAAGTGGAAGGGGGCTGACATATATCCTCCCCCGCCTGCGGGACTATCCCCGAGAAGGGGATGGTATGCTCGTTTGCACTGCCGATAAGCTTTGAATGCTCACCAGGGGACGAAATTATACCATCCCCGCCTGGAGAAGCTGTTTCCAAAAAGGACCTTGTACGCCCGCTTTGGCTGTCGGCATAGAGTTGGCTCAAGCATTACTCCAGAGCAACTGCGGAAGAACCACTTAACTCCAATGGACACCTCCCCGATCGACCCCCACCTCATCATCTAGACCTTGTAAGACGGACATATATATATGTTGTACATTTATGATCGGTATTATCCACGTAGCTTGCGTTGCCGGGTGGGAGCCGTTGAATCTGCACGGTTTAACCCAATGCTGTGGTGGTTGGATCTGTGCTATACAGATCCTGCACAGTGTCTCATAACGGCGAGTTAAGGCTCTAGATTATCTAGATATTGTCCTCCCCCTTTTGCTGAATTAATCAATCCCTACTGTTCTCCCCTTTTTGCCAACATTAATGAATCCCCCGTTGTGTCAAAATTATCCCTAAAAAGTATTGTATATTTTGTGTAACGGTCTATACGCCCGATGTGTGAACTGATCATCTAGATTATGTTGGTCCATTTCAAAACAGACGCCCTCCGCATCTCTCATGTGCAGGTGCCTGCATAGCGTTGGGCTGGGCCTAACACCAGAGCAGCTGCGGCAGATGGTCCGGGTGATGGACTCGCACGGCGACGGCCTAATCCCCACAGCGCCGGTTCTGGAGTTCCTGAGGGAAGAGGCGGGCGTTTCAGCTTTTCCAGGGGACGTCGGTATGAAACAGGTATACACAACAACAAAAAACAGCGAGTGCGTAAGAGTGTAGGGGTACGGGTGCACCTGCATGCAGGCTTGCTACGGCGAGGGTCCTCCTTCCTTGGGCAGCTAGCTCTACGGGGTTAGTAAGCCGCCCGAAAACGGTTTTTAAGAACAAGTAAAAACAAATGGTAGTCTTACCCCCATGAGAAAGCCTATGTAAATAGGACCTAAGGTACACACTGAAACCCATATAGTTACCTATTTTTACTAAACATATTTAGTTCTATTTACGATGGCCCCCTGTAATAGCTTTGCATCAAAGCCCTTTGCCGGGTAAGTTTGGCCATCAAGTGCTACGCGTATCGTACCACCCCATCCATAATTACATAGAACATCGTCAATCAATGTTTTTTGTTTTTAGTTTCGGAATTCGAGGACACGATACTCTCCAGGGAGAAGAACAAAATGGAAGGGGATTTAGATCGAGGCTGGGGTGTCAGCCCCGGCGATTCTATTAATCTATACTACTTCCAAAATATTCAGTAACCTTCACCTACGAGGCACACGAGATAAAAGCATGAGTGTGTTGCTGTAGAGATCTACGGTACGGACGCCGCGTAGAGTGGTGACGGGGGGACGGGTACGGATGATGGTGCTCAAGAACAAAATCCCCGCGTATCTGTCAAGGGCTACGCGTATTGGGCTGAGTTCTCTGACTGAGAGTGCCTAGCCATGATATGGTGGGGCAACGAACGAGCGCGCCTAGCCACGATATTCACCATGCAACGCTTGACGCGGCGGCTTTGTCAAGAAGTGTTCGGCAACGCCAATCACCGAAAGCGTTGTTCCTGTTCACGCGACAATTATAAAAACCCAACGACGGAGTTGACAGCCACAATCCGACATCATCCGATCAGACCGACTTGATGCCGAGGGTTTGAGTCTTAGTACGTAAGGATATTTTTATTATCATATGACAGCAAGAACTATCGAGAGCGCCCATTGTAGCGTGGGTAAGCATATACTTGTATTCGACAAGAGTCGACGAGGCAATAAAGTGCTGTAAATCTTCTTGCGATAACAATGCAAGGCACGTACCTTAGTGGGGAGGGGGGAGAAGGGCCGACTTAGTGACCCCGGATCTGAGTTACGACTAAAGAGGGAAAGAGAAAAGAAGGGCGAGGATGATAAACGGGATGGAAAAAAAAAAACAAACAAACAAACAAACAAAACACCGCACCCTAACCTGCGACCACACGAACTTTCGGGCGTCGCTGACCGCGAGACCTTCACCGCGATTGTCGGCCACGCCAATTCAAGGGCAAGGTCAGATGTTACCAAGCCCTATCATCGAAAACAGCGAAACCAACACACAGCTTGTGCCTCTCGCGTAGAACTCATCATGGCGATACGCAAAACGCGCGCGAATCTCAGGCGGGCGGCAAGCTCGAGGCTACGTTCCGAGAGGCCGTGAGGGCGCTGGCCAAGCTGGAGCAGACCAACGCCAAGGACGGAAGCCCCCCAACACACAGACGGAGGAGCTGGGAGGGGATGTGGGGCAGCATCCCCTTGAGTGCACGCCTTCGAAGGGTGTTCGACAGGTGCAGAAGCGAGTAAAACGCAGAGATATCCTACTGTAGGATACAGGCTAGCGAGGCTGGCTGGTCACCCTTATTACGCTGCTCCAAAACGTATCCTGTACTGATAATAAATAAAATTAACTCCAAATATCGTGCATATAGTTCGAAAGGCGCTAAACACGGCTCGGCCCACCGATTAATCTATACGTCTGTATTATGAATTAGTACGCGGAACAATTTGAGTGAGGTTGGTCAATGCTCGGTGATGCAGTACCACCAGAATAAATCAAACCGGGACGTGTGTTGTCTTCACGTCACACCGTTCTTTTATGTTCCCAACAACAATCCGTACACTCAGTTTCCGCCCTGATTTATTATTTTTCCTCCTGGAGGGATACACTTGTGGTCACCGACTGGGTGTGAGACGGAGAAACCCATAAAAAGACCGCAAACCTGCTCAAATAAGTCGAGCTATTTGCAAAAACGAGAAACCGGGACATTTATGTGGGTGAATTAGAAAAAAAATAATTCGCGGAAACAGAAAATGAACTCGGTGTTGTCTGCAGAGACAGGGAGACAGCCGGTCAGGCGCACAACTCACGGCATTGTGCACTACACCCTCTCACTCGGCTGTATTCCCTCTCATAGGGCTGTTGGTTGCCATGAATGACTGTTAGTTGCCGAGTAGCTGTTAGCTGGCTAGGTATTTACCGTTATAAATAGTCGTATGCGGTTTTGTTGCAGACCCCTGCGTCAAGTTATACGACAAAAATATAGTCAGTTACGTACTTGAGTCGTTGTTTGCCACCCATGGGTTGATTGCGTGCCATCAGTTTTGCTTCATATAAATATATATATCGATGTCACGATTCGTGACATATTGTCACGGTTCGTGACAAAATGTCGCGGCTCGTGAAAAAATGGCGTGACAAAATGTCACGGTTCGTGACACAATGTCATGGTTCGTGACAAAATGTCACGATTCATCCCAAAAATATCCCGATTCGTGATCAAATGTCAAGTTCCATTTTTTTTTTGGTTTTGTCACTTTGAAGTGACTTTTATTTGTATATTTTGTTTGTCAGGAATGGATGGCCCATACTATTAATGAGACTTGCGCCGCCAGTAGTGCAAACGAAATCGAGCGGCGAAATTCGAAAGTGTGAACTGCTGAAAACTGAAAACCAAACATGTCTACGTATTAATAGCTAGTTAGTCATGGTCGGGTCCGTCACCACAGCACCTAAAGGAACACCGATCATGGGCGTGTACGACCGCCGACCAACACCGTTCAGACTAAAATGCTGTTTCTGTTACGGCACATCGCTGGCATGCCGTCTTCACCTTGCGTCAGACATTTTTGCTGACAATCGAGGTTATCATAGGTTTTCGAAAAGGGCATGCGGGCAGGCACGGGGCAGTTAGTTTTGCCCCTTCGAACGTCATGTCGTTCCCCGACTCCCGGTTTTTTCCCCAAACTCTAAGCGACAACGCATGTTACGCCACCGCCGCGACACAAAAAAAAACTGCGTGAAAATCAGATTATGAGAGGACAAATGGTTGCATGCGTGCGCGGGGCATCCAGAAGCCAAACACACCTTTTTGTTTTTACGCTACGCGACATTGCGTATTTCGCTTAAACCGTAACAAAAGAAAATGCGCTTAAATCGGAGGACCTTGAGTCCGACGAAACAGTTGCCCTGTGTGCGCGCGCGGCTGGCATCCAGCAGCTAAAAAAATTGTGTTGTGTGTTTTGTGTTTCGCCGCACGCGGGGTTCCACACCACACGCAGGAGACTGGATCTCGACGGTGACGGGTACCTTACCGAAGGAGACCTTGTGGCCTGCCTGCCCGAGATTGGCGTCGACGCGGACCGAAAAGGTGAAAAAAACCTCTAAACTCTCGGAAAAAGTACCCATTCTTCATACCTGGTAGGGCTGTGACTTGGCCTTCTAACGAACTCACGAAGTACTGTAGCTATGGTCGTATTGCCGTATTCACTAGTTGGGGGGTGCTTCTCGACTAGTGCAGGTATTACCCATTGCTGCGTCTGGAAGGGAGGTGTCCCCACCAGAAAAAAACAACAAAACATTCGGCCCTGTCATCCATATCTACGAAATTCTGCCCCTCAAGCGGTTCTTAGTAGGATGCAGCCCACCCTTCATTCCGACGCGCCTGGAACACCTCACGGCGCTTCGCGCTTGTTGCAAGCAATGTCTGCCTGGTTGGTAGAACCCCAGCGCGCTCTGTCTCGGCACTGTAGGGATGCAAGGGTCTGTGGTCATACAACTACCTACGGCCATGCATGACATGCGGCTAATGAGTACACCCCCGCCCCACGCGCTTCGCGCTTGGTACAAGCAATGTCCGGCTCGTCGGTGAAAAACCGACGGTCCCCGTCCCGGCCTTGTGGGGGTGCGAGGGTCGATGCTCATACAACGATGACCACGCATGGCAATTAGTACAACCCTCCGCCCTCCCCACCGCCCACCGCCTCCGTCGCTGATGGTGAATGAGGCAGGTGCAAAGGTTCTGCTGGAAGCGATGGACTCCCGAGGGCGAGGGTTGGGGCAGGTCACCTTCAAGGTGGCTTTTGATAGGGATAGGTGTTTTAGGCTAAATAATTTTCTGAGTTTTTTCTGAGTGAAAGGCGATCCTTCAATGCGGAACTACCGCGTACCCAATTTCGCTATAATACTGTATATGCTGCATGTGCTGTATGCTTGAACAAAACAGGAAACAAGCTTGCTACTCGTAGCGACCACATGAACGGTGCCTGGGGTACGTACGTAGGCCAGCCTTCCTGTGGACCCACTCGAAATCGTTTATCTCCCTCGTTCCAATGGTTGGTTTCGCCCAGGATTTTACGGAATTCATGGGTCGCGATGGTGGCTCCACTGCGGCTGGTGGCAACGAGGAGAAAGCTCATCACTACGCCCCCGTCGAGAAAGTGTGTATGTGTGTGTTTTCTATTAGGTACACAGGTAACCGTTATGTGTGCATATCGTCAGATAGCGCTGGAAACGTTTGCACATTGTTTGTTGCACCTTTGTTGTACTGTACATTAGTGGCAGAGCAAAAGGGGTCTTGCCTGTACGGGCGGCCGCCCCGAACGTGTCTAGTGTGGACACATCTCGGGACGCTTCCGTATATACCAGGTATTTGAGCCTGTCCTGTGACCAAGGAGAATGTTTGGTTTTTGTGTTTTCGTGCTCTACCGCGCAATTGCCATCGCAGGACATTATTCCGTCATTGTCCAACAGAAAGGGGCTGCTACGGCAGGTCCGGCTAGCACTCGGCCTGTCCGGGCCCGGACATACCACCACCACTGCCGCTGCCGCCGGAGGAGGAGGAGGAGCGGTAGAGGCCATCATCAGGCAGGACATGCGATTCGCGCTGGCGAGGTGGGTTGCGACCGCGTTGCCATGACATTTACCTGAAACATCGACATGCGCGCTTGTTGTTTATTATCGCTTTCCCATTATTTTCGCCGTGGCATGTGGCTCCTCCCCTGCATCAAGGAACCCGCTCAGTGTTTTTTTGTGTCAGTCGAGGAGACGGACAGTACGGGGAAACATGGTACTCAAGACAAAATTTGATTATTAATAGTGAAAATGCAGGAATATATGTACCAGGTAGGTTTTAGTGTACGTGGTGCGTCCTGATTACTATTGGTTGCTACTATGTGTTATTACGGGAGACCCTAGTAAACACTAGTGGATAGGACCAAACGTTGTATGCAAAAATAGGAAAACATATAGGTTTCGGTGTGTACCGCAGGTTCTATTTACTACAGTAGTATTTACTAGTATTTACTATGGTCCCCCGTAATCGTCGATACACCTACTGTAACATGTATAGTATCCATTCCGCTAGAGAGATAATCGGATCTCACTTCATGATTCTAGATATTTGAGGGCGGATACATTCCCGGCCTGTTGGCCTGCGCAGCCATCTGCATGATCTAGATACATAGCGCATGTTTCCTGGGTTGGATCCGTACACGACATCTCATAACGGCATGCTATTCATAGGATCTTTAGATTGGTTACTGTAGAAGATACATCTGTGGAAAGATTTGTTCCTAGCGTTAGGAGCTCTATCCACATCTCACCCCAAAAGTGACTCTGGATGGAAGCAAATATCTAGACAATGACGAACGTGTTTATGAATCGATTATCTTCCTTTTTTCTTGTTGAAGGTGTCCGATGTGCTTTGGGCGTGATGAATATCACGCGGCTGTGTACCAGGTCTGATCTTACCTCTGTATTTCACTCCTGGGGTATTCTTCTCCCACTCTAGAGTTGTCTTGCTTTGCCTGTCCTGACACCACGGACTAAAGTTTTGGCGATGAGTTAGTGTGAGGATAACAACCACACAACACTGTTCCAATAACAAACACCATGCTGGTGCTTCGGCCGCTACTTAAATAGGCTTGATCCCCAAGGAAGTGGGCGGTTGTCCCTGACCAAGATCAAAGCGGGGCTACAAGGGCTGGGGCTGCCCGTGGGAAAGGTTCCGCGGGAATCTTGGCTCGACCTCACGGGAAGGTACTATAGCACTACGAGCAATGGTCCACATATGTTGGATAGATCGTGATCTAGATCATCTGTACTACATAACATATTCTTTATTTGCCGTTACGATATGTTGTATGGTAATGGTCCACGTATGCCGGGCCCATCACGAGCAAGATCATCTGTACCAACAGATCCTTTATGTACGGTTCTGATATGCTGTATAGTAATGGTCCACGTATGTCGGACCCATCACGATCTAGATCATCTGTACCAACAGATCATTTATGTACGGTTATGATACGTTGTACAGGCCTGCAATATCTTGAGCATTAAGTGGGGGTCGCAGATCTGATCCGTCCGATGTGTTTATTAGTCCAACAAAAGGATTGGCTACTGATCTGGTTCGGTGAGAGGGAGAGAGGGAGGGAGGGAGGGAGGGAGGGAGGGAGGGAGGCGGGGGGGGAGGGAACAAAAATATTTAAAAATAGATAACAACAGAGGGAAAACAAAAGGGAATCTCAATCTCGCACCGCCAACTTATTCAGCGCGGGGGGAGAAACACGGCTGTGATCGCTGCACGAGAGCACCCCTGCAGCCTCCCCCCCAACTTTCGAAAATGGGTGACCTGCTTCTACCTCTTTTCTCTCCTCGTTACTAGAAACCATCGGGACACGCGTCGATGGGAATGAGCATCGCTAAACTACAACTCGGGTCGCCGCTGACTACTCGTAGCCAACTTCGGAGTTTGCCGTGGCCGCACAATGCCAAGCGATGTGTCTATAAAAATAATAATGATAGAAATTTCGGAAGCCGCTACCTTCTTCGTTTGTGCTTCCCTTCTTCTGGAGAAAATTGGATGGAAGTTCACCATCCCAGGGGGTGGTGTTTGCTTGTCACGCGGGTGCTATACGGTAACCAACTTGTATTTATACGAACGTACAGACAAATTGGTGTACTATTTGAGGTTCTGGCTTTTTCCGAAAGCTGATATATATATCGTGTGCCTCCTCGGTGGAAGCTAATTAAGGAACCATTAAATCAGATTATATTACAAATACTACAGTGCAGGACACCTAACAAGAAACAGGCTGATAGGAAAGCCAGGCTGATATTTAGAGGAAAATAAGAAATTCAAGAGTCGTTATCTTGAAATTAGTGAAGAAATCACACTCTCTCAAATAAGAAATCCAGCCTGAGCCAGCTTTCCTGTTTCTTATTACAGTAGTTGTCCTGTACTGTATGGATACAATAATTTCACCAACCCGTACCCTCCATTATTGTTCTTTACCTTTTCCCCACCGCGACCCCGATGTGAACCGCCTTTGACCGCAGTCTGGACCAAGACGCGAACGGACATCTGTTCTACGAAGACTTGGTGGATCTCCTCATTCCCCCTGCCCCATTTACATCCAGTCCAAAACACGCCTCCGACGAAAATGAGAACCCGACGTGGGGGCGGAGACGGCGTCGGTCGCTGTCACCGAGACCGACAACAGCGACAACAGCAGCAACATCAGTAACAGCAACAAGAGCGACAATTCGAAAAGCACCAACAACTACCACAACAACAGCAGCAGCAGCACGTCGCCGAAGAAGAGAAGAAGGGGAACCTGCCGGAAAATCGGGTTTATTTGATGATGGCGACGATGATGATGATGATGATGACAACGCTGACGACCATTGGCGACGGACGTACCCCCCGCCAACGAGAAGTCGAAGGAGTCCCTCCCGCGTCAACGCTTGGCGAGGAGGCGAGACAGGTAGCACACGAATTCCGGGGGTGGTTGGATTGAACAAACTTATGTAGTAGCATTGCAGCAGCAACCATGACTGAGCTAACCGCTCTTGAGTAAAGAGATGGCCAGTTTTATTCCGCCTTTTTGAACCCACGGCGTGCAATACAGTCATCACGACGTTTCATTAGAGCGAATGTATGAGGTCGGAAATCGAGTTGTTATGCAGGCATGGTTTTGGGCCCACGTATCGTCCGCCGACGCTGGGTTGTCGGTTGCACAGCATGCAGTGTTCGTGGCGGGTGACATGATCGATTCAGCGCGCTCGTCCTAAGTTGGTTGGCTCGTTGTCGGCGTCGTTACGGAGAAGCGATGACGTTCTACTGTAGTTATGTCTGGGTTAAGCCACGTTTGGCATTTCTGATCAGAGAGCAACAAGCGTTCGTCGTCGACTTGGTGAGCCAATTGCTGCTTGCTACCTACACGCGGAGACATTTGCGGGAGGCAAATCCTAGCAGTTCGTATGCTTTGCCCACACACCAGAAGCTGAATTGTTCTACTAACTGTGCCGTATTTTACGCTTACAAATCGTGCGTGCGGCAGACGTGTCGAGCAGCTTTGGAAGATGCGTATCAACCACTTAATCGGTCCCACTCACAGCTGACGTACGTAATATGTTTATGTTCGTAATGGGCATCACCACCAACACCAACACCAACACCAACACCAACACCACAATTACCACCACCACTACCACCACCAAAACATGGCTTCGTGCTGTCACTGCTCTTGTGGGGTAGGGGGCGCTGCAGATTTGAAGCCAAACCAAGTGCCGCTGCTCTTCGAGAGAATTTTGGACTGCGTTGCGGATGAGCATGGGGGATCGGTCGGAGGGGCCAAGGCGCTTCACTCGGCTCTCCGGAAGCAGGACCTCACGCGAAGGTGTGCAACCATTGCGCCGCAATTTGTCAGAATGTATTCCCGTGTCGAAGACCGCACATTCCCACCTCAAGCCGTACGGGAGCCAGAGCCGCCTACTCGTATAAGAAGAAGGCCACAGCACCGCAAGCTTTGAAACGTCCGCCTACGTAGTCTCTAGAGCTCACCCGCAAGGGAAGGGCTAACTAACTAAACGCGCTAAGTATCCGCTTTGCATTTTCGGAGTGCTGATATGTTATCATTCAAGACGCAGTTGGATTTATATTGATCAGTAGGAGAAAAAAAAATTCTGAAGCTTCTGAGGGTGGTGACTTGATTATCTTGATTCTACTATAGAAACTCCCGTATCTCACCCAAGCTGACAAACAAATACATACAAGACGGCGAACAATCACATGGTCTCGTACGAGGTATACAAGGGCATGCCTTATTGCCTTCTTGTAAAGCACTATAATAATGATATTCCCAGTGACAGTGACATTGGGTACGAGCTCCGCCAGTCAGAAATACCCCCCCCCCCCTCCAAAGGTACAATACCCCTATCGTGACCGATAATGACTGACAATGTCTGGCCATGACTGACAAAGGCTGAACATGACTGGAAATGACTGGCAAAGGCCGACAAGTGCTCCACGGTCTTATCGAAGATGCCCTCCACTTTCTGCTTTCTCGCAGCGGAGCTCTGAGCAGAGGCGAGTTTCAGATGGCGCTCGAGACTGCTGGCGTTCCGCTGAATTCGAAAGAGGTGAGTCTTGCCGCCTGTTATTTCCCGTCCAACGATTCCTTGATCAAAATTGAAGATTTATTGGCAGGGAAGGGCTAATACCACGACTGTTCATGGGTAGGGTTAACGCTCGCGGATCGGGCTGGGTCAAGTCGGGTCGAGTCGGGTAACGGTGACCGGACCCAATCCGTGGTTCTTTGAAAACCTCTTGACCCGACCCGACCCGGCCGGACCCGACCCGACCCGACCCGATCCGACCCGACCCGACCCGACCAGTGAAATTTCGAAACACTTCCTGACCGGACTCGCAGGCTGGGGTCATGATCCGTGAAGAGCCCTGGTTGGTACATACGCACGGTGTTTCTACCGTCGTATATACTCGCGCAAACGATAGGGACGACGACACCGGTGTTGTCGAGAATATAGCCGGGATGCTTCCAGTCCGGATACATGTGTATGAAGCGTTACCATATCATAGGAAGGCGTAAGCTATCGATAGTGTTAAGTCTGTCATCGCCGAACAACGGCCTTTCGAACGGCCTACCGAACACATGATAATAGCCGTTCGCATGGCAAGTTACCCGTATACCCGGTATACCAGGTATATCACCCGGGTGATAGGATATCACACCCCCAAGAAAGAACTTCCGAGCCAATGTTCTCCAAACTTTCCCTTAGGGGGCACACACAACGAAACCTGCGGTTTTGGCAAGATCTCGGCGACACACATGTTTCCACAGCCGCATCGCTCGGCATCTGCAATCTCCCTCCTCTGTATCGAGAAAATCGACTTGGAAATACATTTTGAGGGGAGCTTGCATGTAATACGGTACGTAGTCATCGCGTGAAACATCATAATCCATTTAACTGGTCCATCCAAAAGCGTCGCCTGTTTCGCTTGATGTGAAGGTCTCGGTTCTCTTCCACCACTTCGTGCGGAGGGGCGGCGATATGGTGGATTACGGCAAATTCGCCGATCAAGTCTTAAGGTGCGAAGCCCCCCACGAATTAATTCGAAGCTGTCGTCCATATGCAAGTCCGCCTCACACGTGGTTCTGAATATGATGCAGCTCACCCTTCATGCGACTCGCGCAAACACCTCATGGCGCTTCTCGCTTGGTGCAAGTAATGTCTGCCTGATGGGTGAAAACGCGACGTGCTAGGGACGCGAGGGGTCTATGACCTTACGACTACGGCCATGCATGGCACAAGAACCCCACCCCCCCCCCGTGTCATATCCTTTGTAGAATGGCGTTTGGCTCGACACGCTTGAACCCTTACCCCCTTCGGAACCCCTGTTAAGGGATGGCGACTAAATCAATGATAAAGCTTTTGTTCTAGTAACCTTCTACGAGTAGCGTGAGCAGCGATCCAACAGCACGAGTAGAACCGTGCCGTATGAACCCCCTGCATTGCAACCATTGCAACTCGGACACCAATTCCAACAATTGTACATATCATGTCATTACCCAACCATGGAGCGGCCGTTGTTGTACTCGTAGTCGTCAATTAGTATCGTACACTTTTCCCCTCCTGAAGTCACAAGAGGGTTATATGGTATGCTACTTGTAAAAAACCATCCCACGCTGTTTCCAGTAATTTTCTTTCCAAAACCCGGAGCATTATTGGCCCTTGACGGACAGCCTCCGTCGGGGAACTCCCCGCACTGCAAGTATCATGTAGACCCTCTTGGAACTTCAAAGGGGCAAATTGTCTCATCAAAAGTGTGACGATTACAGCTATATACGTACACAAGGCCTCTGCGTGATTGGGGGGTGATACGCATACAATGGTTGGAATTGGTGTCCCGAGTTGAAATGGTTGCAATACAAGGAGTCGTATGGCGGCACGAGCGCGACATGATCCTTTCCTTCTCGTGCTTCTGGGTGCTACTCACGCTGCTCGTAGAAGGTTGATACGTAGCACAACCGTATTATCACTGATTTGGTCACTATCCGTTGTATCCCCTGTATCTCTTGTATCCCTTGTATCCGTTATATCCCTTGTATCACTCATACCCCTTGTATCCCTTATATCCGTTATATCCGTTATATCCGTTATATCCCTTATGTCCATTATGTCCATTATGTCCCTTAAATCTGTTCGATCCCTTATATCCGTTATATCCCTTACGAGTATATCCCATATGAAGGGTCCCGTATATCCCTCAAAAGGGGTCCCAAAGGGGTTCAGGCAAAAGAGGCGTTGACTGGCTTAAGGTACTGTAGACAGTCAATCCACACCCACCTATATCTGACCTTGGGCTCTAAGCGTTACTGTAACTACTACGGTAGTACGCCTCTTTCTCAACGTGCGAGGAAAGCGTTTATTGTAGTCAGAGATTCGCCGACCTGTGCAAAATCTTGACTGTAGTCAATAAAACATGGTGAACCCAGGCATCGGTTACTATATACTTCGAAGTATGTATATACCCTTGGAATGGAAACTATAGTCAAACGCAAGTGTGACCACTCTGCTCAGGGCTAATAAAATGTCAAACATGTATCTAGCCATATACGAAGGTGGTTCTATGGACCCAGGGGATATTGTACCCTGAAGAGTAGTCCCCGGACGCGCACAACACCCAAGAGGATTGTATCTGGAGGACGGGAGATGGTGTTTGTGTGAAACATGGAGTGCCTGCATGTACCCTGTGCACCACGGAGCGCTTCAAAGGTTTTCTAGCAACTTTAGCTCGGTAGATCAGCCCCGTGGAAGCTTGTACAGACGATGTAGACCCCTGAAGATGATCTGTGTGATCGGTGCAGCCATTTGATCTGTGTGATCTCTGCCATCTGTACAGACATCTGATCTGTGTAATCTGTACCGCCATTTGATCTGTGTGATGTGTACAGACGTGTTGGATTTTCATAATAAAAAGGAAGACGCGAGTCTAACGCGTACGTGCGTGACAGAGCTACATGACGTATTACATGGGTAGTTTTCCCCTTTGACCGTGTTTGTTCTTGGCGAGAATAGATACCTTCGAACTGAAACGTAAACACGGATGTGAAGATACGCAGGGTTAGCTAGGTGGTGCTATACGGCAAGGCAGTGGTTTGGGACGGGCCCGAGTAGCCTGCACGTTTTCCCTGGGAACTCTTGATTACTCACACGTACTACGCGCTATCCCCTTGCAGTCATACCCGCAGGTCAGCCCTAGACCCGGGACAAGAAGCTTCAGCAGCGGATGAGATGCTACAAGACAGGTGAAGCATCTATTCCGGGGGACCATAGTAAATAGGACCAAATATTGTGTTGTATAAATAGGTAAACATATAGATTTCAGAGTGTACCGTAGGTCGTATTAACTATGCTCCCCCCGAATAAAGCACTTTGCAGGGGTTTTACAGCGACACCCATTACTACGAATATGCCGTACGTTGTTCGGTATGGGTTTGTACTTGGGTTGAGTGCGAGGGCGTTGTTCTAGCCGTGGCTGTGTCCAACCTGGTATGCGAAGTACGGACCGTACAGCATGGTGAAACGCCCCCAAGAAGTTTATTTCGAAAAAGCTCGTATCACCACAGTGTTTAGCGCCGCCCCCTAATCCGGACTGTATGGTGCTCGTGATGGCTTGGGGTATGTGTTCCTGATGTCGGCGCAGACAAAGGAAACCGTGCATAACCAACAGCCAGACAGCCATATATACTGATATACGGTTATACAAGTATACCTCATATTTGGTTCATACCCTTGTATGTATGTGTCTCCCCCCCCCCCCTTAACAGTTATAAAGGATAAAACATTGTTCTTGTTCTTACTAATTGCCACTAAATATACCTTATAGGTACAAATAAATAATGCACACTACAAAAACCCAAATCACTAATTAATTAAAAATTCATCCAGGTGCTTTTAAGTTTTACTCCATAACCTGTCCTCACACACCTCTTCTTATATACCATACATGGCTACAAATAGTAGAACCACTCTATCACGTAAACTCGTCGGAACACTATAGTATACCTGGTGCGTTTATTTCAGACTGTTTCATTTTCATTTTCATTTAATTTTAATTATTTCTTCCCCCACAAATAGACACACACTTCCTGAATTCTACAGCCTCAGATTGTGTCCCCCTCATACGGGATGTACATCCTACATGAGGACATATAAAATCCGTAAGTACGCGCGATCGAAGTATCACACTCAGCTTGCAAAGATGAGCTTCGACGAAATCCTCGAGCTCACAGCTGTTTTTTTTTTTTTTTTTTAATATATATACACCACAGGGGTACTCGTAAGTCAATACATGAATAAGCTACGATGCGAGAGGGGCCGTACTCATGAGGGGAATTTGGTGGCATTGAGCCTGGGTAAACTAATTCGGAAATCGGGACACGACAATTTATTCAGTCGCTCATAACTAAATTTCCACACCCACACCTCGTTTGGGCTATAAACGGGCCACAGTGGATAGGGCCGTCATCTTGCCACTCAAGTGATAAGGGCACACATACAGTCTGTAGCACACATGCTGAATTTATCTTGGGCTGCGTGTGCATGCAGGTCAGCTATAGCCGGAGGTGGTGGTGGTGGTGGTGGTGTGGCACGCTCGGTGCAACGGGCGGTGTCAGAGCAAACGTCTGCCGTGGACTCCCTTCGGAGACAGCTCGACCAACGGCTCTCTAGGTGATTATTTGCATTCCTCAAAATACCGTTCGTTCGTGTTGGGATGTTTTTTGTTGTTGCCGCAAAAAAGGGCGATTTTGTTTTCGTTTCATGTTGGTGCACATGTCGGCGGGAGTCTGTGCAGATGCAGACCGAACAAGCGATAAACGGTGGTCGCTTCCATATTATGCGGCTCCAAATGTCGGCAGTCCGTGCAGATGACACATCAGAGACACCGGGGTTGTTTTTTCTGTGTCCGTGCCATACGGTCTCGAAGTTCGGCACCTGACGTGCAGGCGAAACAGCGGTAGCGGTACCCTGTATGGGCCCGCGAGCAACAAAAAGTGTTAGGCAAGAGATACACACAGTGGCAGTCGGACTACACACAGAACCCGTCGGGATGACTGCCATTACTAGGGGGTACGTGTAGTACCAACAGCACTAATAATATTCGTATTCATAGCCCATGATGGACGCAAAAGGCCAGGCATCCCCGTATGTTCTGATTACTATGACTACTATTAATATGACGGGGGACCTATAGAAAATAGGGCCAACTATTGTTATAAAAAATAATAAAATGTATGTGTGTCGTAGGTCCTATTAACTATGCTCCCCCGTAATATGTTTCCCCCTGATGGCTCAGACTAACACAAGACAAAACAAGACCAGACAAGGCCAGACAAGACAAGACCAGACCACGAGACAACGAACGCAGAACACAACTCCAAAGCCACTCGCAACGAACTCCCACCAAAACTGCAAAGAGATACACTAGCAGGCACAGAGAAATACCCTAGCAGTCGCAGGAATTTTCCAGCCGACGATAGGATATTTTTCCGAGCCAGAAACAAAACAAAACTACCAGACGGCATAAGAGCACGACAGCATTCAAGAATTTGTGAGTTAAGGATTCCAGGCTCGATTTTGGACAAAATATAAGAACGTTGATATGGTTAGGCTGAAGTTAGACTAGGACACACCCTGCCTGTCCTAGTATGATAATTATTCGAGGTCGGCCTAACATAGGTAGATAGTAAGTGGTGTCATCAGGTATCTTAACAGGAACAACCCAGTATGAAGCCGAGGCTCATTTGAAGGACGCAAAAAAAAGAAAAGATTATAAAACAGTTTTGCTTAGCGGCGGGCGTTACACCAAAACCTTACCGTGTAATATGGCCTATGCCCCAGGTTAGTGTCACAGGTTTGTTTTTTTTGTCAGTTTTTACTGTATTAGCTCGGAAGAGGTATTTTTTTGGTGGTGGGGCCATACGATAGATATGCCAGGTATAGTACAATATGTGTAGCAAGTTAAGTGTTCTCCATAAAAACCGAAGGCACGTATATCTGGTATACCGTAGTGGGGAGGGGGGAGGAGGACCCGCTATGTGGCCCTACTAATGGATCTGAGTTACGACTATTGATAGGAGGGAGGGAGAAAAAAGATCGGCGAAGATAATGAATGGGATGGAACACAAGAAGAAAAGCAAATATTGTTCCAGGCGGGCCCGACTATCGGGACTACCGGTGCGTTGAGGCAAACAGTTTGCAACTGGATAACGGCACGCACTACTTTCCAGAATTACCGCACTGGCAGGTAATGTCTGTGGTCGATCAGTCGCCATAACACGCCAAAGACCCAAACCGAAGTCCTTGGAGCGTGATACCAAGTCCTTAGACCATTCAAGCACTAACGTTTGAGGAACTGTCTTCCCGAAAAATACAAAAATCATGAACGAAATCCTTATCATGCCGTTCTACCGGGTCCGACGGCGGGCTGAGACATTCCCCGTGCTACGTGCAGTATGCGACGCCCAACAACGGATGGGACGTGATAACATTATAAGAGAAGCCACGAGTTCGGAAGTATCGTCGCGAGGGCTAAGGCTCATTACTTTACCGCTATGATCGGGAGTATAAGCTGCGTTTGATATTCACATCATAAGTGCCAAACAGAGATTATATACCACACTGACTGCTATGCACACCGCGCATGCGGCGGCATCCCACAACACGCAGGAGGCACGAGCCGTTGATGGGGGGGCTCGAATTCAAACGGCTGATTCGATCCAGCGGACTGGAGCTTACGCCCGCGCAAAGCAGCTACCTTCGCCAGAAATGTGGAGGCCCGTCAGGGCAGGTGGGTACCGTTGCCTCATATCATGTCCTGCTCAACATGCGTCCTTCCCTTGCCCACATCTAGCAAAATATTGACATCAACATAATTGTTTTTTTAGCTGGATTTCCACGGGACTTCCCTTAGGTTCCCGTGGTACCCCGCGGGATCGGACGCCCCACGGGGCCCCATGGGAGCCCACGGTATACCGTTGGGTCCCGTAAGACGTCCCGTGGGATCCCGTGGCGACCGCTGCCCACGTCAAAATAAAAGTTGACGTCAGTGGGTTTTGGGCTTGGTTCTTACGGGATTTCCCACGGGTTCCCGTGGTATACCGCGGGATCGGACATCCCACGGGGCTCCATTGGGCCTCACGGTATACCATGAGGTCCCGTGAGACACCCCGTGCAACCCCGCGGTGACCCTTGCCCACATCTAAGCAAATGTTGACGTCAGTAGGTTTTTGGCTGGGTTTTCACGGGATTTCCCACGGGTTCCCGTGGTATACCGCGGGATCGGATGTCCCACGGGCCACACAATACCCATGGTGCCATAAGACGTCCCGTGGGGAGTCCGAGGAAATTACACAAAAATGTACGCCACTGCTGTGGTAGCTCCAAAATGGGCAGTTGTATGCTGTCACAATGCGCGAGTTGTAGACGATAGCGCAGTAGTTGGCGTCACAGCAGTACCAGCAGTACCACCATCGAAGGCATTATTAGAGTACTGTAGGTCGGCAGCGGTTGCCGAGAACGCTCAGCAACGAAGATGTCTTGAAAAACCGCGGCATTTTGGGGGCGGGTGTCACGGACGGGAAAAAAAAAACAACGAAAATATGTCGTGACGGACGCTTGATTTAACGGCAAAAGCTACTGTTGTACCTGGTACCTGCTATTTGTTTGTGCTGATGGTATCAGCTGTACGTCCGCGACCGGTGCTCGTTTCCAGATGAAGGACGGTTAATATATATATATACCAGTGTTTTCCAGCAATCCAGCCAATACGCTGTTTTTTTTTGTGTAACAGCTGATATCCTACGCCGCAGCTTGGTTCGCCTCGAGATGTTAGCAGGTACACCTTTGGTACCAGGCGGGGGGTGCACTCATGTCTTGTATGGCCGTAGTCGTATGGCCACAGACCACTATTAATAGGCAGAGGGGGGTGCGCGATCAGGACTTTACCTTGCTGGAGATTTTCGTGAAACCATGCAAAGAAAAACCCACAAAGTGACGCGTGTCGCTTTGTTCTAGTACATCTCTCAGTCGTTTGGAAGTCGATTTTGTAGGGTTTTGAGCCAAAACCGACCTTCCTTGAGATGAGGTCGACCTCTCGGTGCGCTGTCCGCTGGACGTGCCTCACCTTGCTCGCCCCTCCCGACCCTGCCAGTGGCGGCCTCGGCTGCACCCGCGGCGTGATATGTGGAGCATGCTAGAATCGTGTTGTTGGCGACGTTATTGTTCCGATATCCTCACCAGCACAAGCCTGATGGTATTGCTTCTCCCCAGGTTAACTTTCACGCTCTCCTGGCCTATCTTGGTCCGCGTGACGCTCGGAGGGATACAGGGGGAGACGAAGCTAACGCCGATAGCGACCTTCCTCCGAATGCTATGCTGAGAGGCAGAGCGTACCAGAGGTGAGAAGTGCTGAAATATCATGATACTGTAGCATATTCCATGTCTGAAGTCATCGTATTCTGGATGTTACCCTTTAGTACGTGGATGGTATGATATGATTGAAACAAGCGTTACACCTTGCAAGATGGAATGTATATATAGCAATGGAATAAAGTATTGTGTTTTGCCTATCGCGTGCCTCTTAGGTGAAAACTAAGTAAAATTTTGAGCTAAAGTAGCATGGGCTCATTAAAGATCTGGCGCTGTATCGTAGGCTTTTAAAGAAGGATGTGCCAAACGGGGGCCGGGTGTCGCAGCATTATGATACGACTCAAACGAAATTGTTGCCGCGGAGGGATTTCAATGTACCAGGTATACCGAGGGTTTACGGAAATGCGCAACATGAGAGAGCTTCAACAGTGACCGCACAGAAACGTTCCCCGAATACAACCAAAGAGGCAATACATATAACAGTTGCGGTTGTATCTTTGTATCTTTGTATCTTTGTATCTTTGTATCTTTGTATCTTTGTATCTTTGTATCTTTGTATCTTTGTATCTTTGTATCTTTGTATCTTTGTATCTTTGTATCTTTGTATCTTTGTATCTTTGTATCTTTGTATCTTTGTATCTTTGTATCTTTGTATCTTTGTATCTTTGTATCTTTGTATCTTTGTATCTTTGTATCTTTGTATCTTTGTATCTTTGTATCTTTGTATCTTTGTATCTTTGTATCTTTGTATCTTTGTATCTTTGTATCTTTGTATCTTTGTATCTTTGTATCTTTGTATCTTTGTATCTTTGTATCTTTGTATCTTTGTATCTTTGTATCTTTGTATCTTTGTATCTTTGTATCTTTGTATCTTTGTATCTTTGTATCTTTGTATCTTTGTATCTTTGTATCTTTGTATCTTTGTATCTTTGTATCTTTGTATCTTTGTATCTTTGTATCTTTGTATCTTTGTATCTTTGTATCTTTGTATCTTTGTATCTTTGTATCTTTGTATCTTTGTATCTTTGTATCTTTGTATCTTTGTATCTTTGTATCTTTGTATCTTTGTATCTTTGTATCTTTGTATCTTTGTATCTTTGTATCTTTGTATCTTTGTATCTTTGTATCTTTGTATCTTTGTATCTTTGTATCTTTGTATCTTTGTATCTTTGTATCTTTGTATCTTTGTATCTTTGTATCTTTGTATCTTTGTATCTTTGTATCTTTGTATCTTTGTATCTTTGTATCTTTGTATCTTTGTATCTTTGTATCTTTGTATCTTTGTATCTTTGTATCTTTGTATCTTTGTATCTTTGTATCTTTGTATCTTTGTATCTTTGTATCTTTGTATCTTTGTATCTTTGTATCTTTGTATCTTTGTATCTTTGTATCTTTGTATCTTTGTATCTTTGTATCTTTGTATCTTTGTATCTTTGTATCTTTGTATCTTTGTATCTTTGTATCTTTGTATCTTTGTATCTTTGTATCTTTGTATCTTTGTATCTTTGTATCTTTGTATCTTTGTATCTTTGTATCTTTGTATCTTTGTATCTTTGTATCTTTGTATCTTTGTATCTTTGTATCTTTGTATCTTTGTATCTTTGTATCTTTGTATCTTTGTATCTTTGTATCTTTGTATCTTTGTATCTTTGTATCTTTGTATCTTTGTATCTTTGTATCTTTGTATCTTTGTATCTTTGTATCTTTGTATCTTTGTATCTTTGTATCTTTGTATCTTTGTATCTTTGTATCTTTGTATCTTTGTATCTTTGTATCTTTGTATCTTTGTATCTTTGTATCTTTGTATCTTTGATCTTTGTATCTTTGTATCTTTGTATCTTTGTATCTTTGTATCTTTGTATCTTTGTATCTTTGTATCTTTGTATCTTTGTATCTTTGTATCTTTGTATCTTTGTATCTTTGTATCTTTGTATTTTTGTATCTTTGTATCTTTGTATCTTTGTATCTTTGTATATTTTGTATCTTTGTATATTTGCATATTTGTATCTTTGCGGTATGTACCTTTCGTAGAACGAGTTGAGCGTGAAACGGTCAATCGCGCCCTCACAGCGGCTTTGAGACAGATAGATGCGTACATGCCATGATGCCTACATGTTGCGCTGTGCCCAGCCTCTGAACATGTTGCGCTGCACGTGTGCACGTATGATACCATCGCACCATACACACGTGACACGGAACCGCCTTTACACTCTTATCCCACAAATCGTACCAGATAGAGTAACAAATATATTATGGTGACACGTGTCTGCTTGGTCTCTTGGTATCTTGGTACGTACGTCTGTATCTTGGTATCTTGGTATCTTGGTATAATATCTTGATGCACCCTTTGGTATATCTTGGTATCTTGCATACCTGCTGTAGGTATCTTGGTATATGTTGGTATCTTGGTATCTTGGTATCTTGGTATCTTGGTGTCATGGTATCTTGGTATCTTGGCACCGTCATACCTTCATATCTTCATATCTTCGTATCCCTATCAACTCTCTGTTTTATGTAAGGAAGGGTGTAACTGCTTGCGCTCGGCGTGATTTAGTGATAAGATGCCTAATTGTGCATATTCCTGCGACAGCGACTCCACCCACCGGCGGCACTGCGTGGTGACTGTCAGCGATGACGTTGTCCTCACACTACCTCATTACCCGATTATAAGCAGTTATTTGTCGCACAGATATTGGCAAGTATCACACAACCTATGGAATGAAAAGACCGAATAGAGAGGGAGGGGTGGCAGCTATGGGCTATGACCCTCCAAAAAAGGACGTTTTTTGGAGGGTCATAGCCCATAGGTTGGCAGCACGACAGCGGGAGGTGTCTCCAATCCTTCATTCCAAACCATGCATCTGAAGGAGAGAGAACAAACTGTCCACACGATACAAACGTTAATTTCGCTACGTATCATACCCCTCAGGCGAGAGAGTGCCTCTCTTCTGCAGCTGTACCCCACAAAAAAAAATGGGCTACGTATAAACCAAACAATCCGATGGTGGTACATCTGCTTACTGCACTGCAGCGTAGTATCTCTGTGTCGTAGTTTTGTGACCACAGAACTGGTACCTCTCTAGGATGAAGAATCGGCACGGACACTGGGTGTGCTGGATGTCGACGGGTAGAAAGGAAGGTTTAATGTGAAGAACACACACACATGCATACAGCGAAAGCCAAACAATGAAAAAAAACGTAAGACTGCCAAAACAATCGGGACCTACAATGTCTGGCCACCATTATTGGCCCCTACTGACTGTAAAAGGGGGCCGGTGCCAACTCTGACAAGGGACGTTGGTACAGTATATAAGGGACCCCCATTCCCGAACGCACTATTAATAGTAATAATAGGGTCCCTCAAAAGGGGGTTTCCACTGTAAACACTCGGCCGAGCGGCTCTCTGAGCGGGTGAAAAACAAGGACCCAGAGCAGTAGTGAGCCCACACCACATACCGTAGCATCATCAGTCCTCACCCTCACCACCTATCCCAACCAAAAAATAAGCCCGCCTCACATGCTGCATGTTTTTGTCTTCTGGGAGGACCCGTCTGGTTTATGGTTGGCGAACCCGCCGCTCTTGAGCAGACCTCCCGCCCCCACCTTCACGCACGCTTTAAACATTTAAAATATTGTGACTTTTCATCGAAATGGCCCCTACATTTCGGGTCGGAGTGGTATTGTATTATTGCGTATGTAAGCCGTACGTAGCTCTGCAGGAAGCAGTAAAGTTACTATTAATACGTACGGTACAGCTCCGGATCCTGCATCTTAAGAGTTGCCACAGTTTAGTATTTTAGTACAGCTTCCTCCCGATCCTGGATCTTTGAAGTCCAACAGAATGTACAGTTGGCGCTGCTTCTGGGTCTGGAATGTTTATTTTATTTAAAAATGACGGCAGTTTTACAGTTAGCTTTGTTTTTTTCCATCCCACTTATTATCTTCACCCTTCCTTTCTCTCTCTTTCCTACGGTAGTCGTGACTCAGATCCTAACATGCTCACAAAGTAGGCTCCTCTCCCTCCTCCCCCACTACGGTTCTTGCCTTGCATTTTCATCGCGGGAAGACTTCAGCCTTTTCTTCCCTCGTCGACTCGCATCGAAGTGTGCGCACCCGCGCTACGATTAACATCGTGTGTTTTATTCGCCAGAGGTATTCTGTAGAGTGTTCCTCCTGGATATTGGATCTTTGGAGGTCAACGGAAAGTACCAATCAATCCGTTTACGGCTGACGCTGGTACCATCGACTCATACATAAGATACCAGATATCTCTGAGATATTATTGTAGTCCCAAGCCGGTCGCCCCGGTAGTGTAGTGGTCAGCTTCAAAGACTACTATCATTGGTACCCAAGATCGAATCCCACCGTGGTGAGAGATTTTGTCTTTATTTGAAAAAATAAAAAGGAACCAATTGCTGAGAGCGCCTTCGTGGCGTGGGTAGGCGGAATCCGACGCAAGTCGACGAGGGAAGAAAGTGCTGAAATCTTCTCGCGATAAAAATGCAAGGCAANTAGGATGAAGAATCGGCACGGACACTGGGTGTGCTGGATGTCGACGGGTAGAAAGGAAGGTTTAATGTGAAGAACACACACACATGCATACAGCGAAAGCCAAACAATGAAGAAAAAACATAATAAGACTGCCAAAACAATCGGGACCTACAATGTCTGCCGACCATTATTGGCCCCTACTGACTGTAAAAGGGGGCCGGTGCCAACTCTGACAAGGGACGTTGGTACAGTATATAAGGGACCCCCATTCCCGAACGCACTATTAATAGTAATAATAGGGTACCTTGAAAGGGGGTTTCCACTGTAAACACTCGGCCGAGCGGCTCTCTGAGCGGGTGAAAAACAAGGACCCAGAACAGTCGTAGTGACCCCGCACCACATACCGTAGCATCATCAGTCCTCACCCTCACCACCTACCCCAACCAAACAAGAAGCCCACCTCACATGCTGCATATTTTTGTCTTCTGGGAGGACCCGTCTGGTTTATGGTTGGCGAACCCGCCGCTCTTGAGCAGACCTCCCGCCCCCACCTTCACGCACGCTTTAAACAGTTCAAATATTGTGAGTTTTCATCGAAATGGCCCCTACATTTCGGGTCGGAGTGGTATTGTATTATTGCGTATGTAAGCCGTAAGTAGCTCTGCAGGAAGCAGTAAAGTTACTATTCATACGTACGGTACAGCTCCGGATGCTGCATATCAAGAGTTGCCACAGTATAGTATTATAGTACAGCTTCCTCCCGATCCTGGATCTTTGAATTCCAACAGAATGTACAGTTGGCGCTGCTTCTGGGTCTGGAATATGTATTTGATTTAAATATGACGGCAGTTTTATACTTTTGTTTTTTTCCATCCCATTTATTATCTTCGCCCTTCCTTTCTCTCTCCTTCCTAGTCGTAACTCAGATCCGGGGTCACAAAGTAGGCTCTTCTCCCTCCTCCCCCACTACGGTTCTTGCCTTGCATTTTCATCGCGAGAAGACTTCAGCCTTTTCTTCCCTCGTCGACTCGCATCGAATTGTGCGTACCCGCGCTACGATTTAACATCGTGTGTTTTATTCGCCAGGTATTCTGTAGAGTGTTCCTCCTGGATATTGGATCTTTGGAGGTCAACGGAAAGTACCAATCCGTTTACGGGTGACGCTGATACTATCGACTCATATATAAGATACCAGATGTCTCTGAGATATTATTGTAGTCCCAAGCCGGTCGCCCCGATAGAGTAGTGGTCAGCTTCAAAGGGTACTATCATTGGTACCCGAGTTTAAATCCCACCGTGGTGAGAGATTTTGACTTTATTTGAAAAAATAAAAAGGAACCAATAATTGCTGAGGGCGCCTTCGTGGCGTGGGTAGGCGGAATCCGACGCAAGTCGACGAGGGAAGAAAGTGCTGAAATCTTCTCGTGATAAAAATGCAAGGCAAGAACCGTAGTGGGGGAGGAGGGAGAAGAGCCTACTTTGTGACCCCGAATCTGAGTTACGACCAGGAAGGAGAGAGAAAGGAAGGGCGAAGATATTAAATGGGATGGACAATAAAAAAAAGGCGGCAGTTTTACTACATACCGTATACTTATATACTTCGTACGTTGTTATTTATTTTTTATTTATAGAAAATGTCCGCCGGTCCGACGGGTAGAAAGTAAGCACGGCGAGTGCGCCGGTTCAGTACTATGTCCCAGGCAGATTGCGACTGTATGCGAGTATGTAGCTTCCCCCAATTCTGGCACTAATCGTACTGCATGCGATCAATGGCAGAGAGATTAGGCGGGTCGAGGGTATGCCATGCACGAAGTACTACTGTCATTCTGCAGGTGTGTTCAACCTGCGCCATTGCGATAGCATGCGCGGTGATGCAACGTGAGCTTCACAAAGAAAATGTAGAACAGAGCAGTACTGTGGTATGTAATACCTGGTATACTGCAGTAACAGTTGTGTTGCAGCCTGGATCAAGGTCTACAGCAGTATATGCAGCTCGATGATCCTACCGTATATGACAGTGTATATCACACCCGCGCTGATGAATTTCAACGCCGGCTTTCTCGAAGGGTCGAGTGCAAACCCCGAGCGACCCGGTCATGGAAAGATCTCGGCGAGATGTTTCGAAAGCCCGCCTTTTTCGTTGCCTGTGCCCCCTGCTTGTGGGGAAAACTGTCTCTGAAATTCACCCCAGGGTGTGTGGTGTGCAGCTCCGTGATCCTATCACTCTACTCACCGCGAAAGAGGCGTTTTTTTCAGGGTTGTTCGCAAGTCGGGTCAAACGTCGCGAGTCAAGGTCGGATCGGGTCGGACCGGCTCGGGCAACGGTGATCCGATCCCATCCTTGAGAAGTTGAAGACCTCCTGACCCGACCCGATCCGACCCGACCCGACCGGCGGGTATTATGATAATATTTTGAATGAGGTCATGATCCAGCTGTAATAGGCATCTTGTTGTAACATTTCCGTAACTCCTCGCCAAAAGTCCAATCCGTCGTCACACAGGACAGGCTCCAATAACACATACAAACTGAAGCCAATCGCACACACACTTCAGACAATGGAAATAACAACAACAAACCGTGGAATCGGCGTGCGTGCGTACGTATCATGCGTCATACGTACGTACCAGATGCATATATACGGTACATATGTACGATGTATATATAATGTGAGTTACGACATCGCAAACAGCTACGACGATGTATACACCCCTCGATTCTGCATTTTCTTGCTCGGATAACCTTACTCTTCCTTCCTTCCTTCCTTCCTTCCTTCCTTCCTGGGGCGAACCAAACGCAGGCACGCGCGACAAGCGCCCGCGGGACTTTATGGGGCTGACAGAGATATACATACCGCTCTTGCAACTGGGGCAAGAGAAAACCGGCCGAGAATGGCCGCCGCCCTGCGCAGGTACAGGATATTGGTACAGTAACGAGAACATTTTTAACCCTCGGTACTTCATTCAGTAGACTACTGTACGAGCACAGTAGACTACTGTAGTACAGTAGCTTCCCGCCTTATGTTATACCGCAAAATACCGGTGCGTGAACATGTTACCAACTGGAGTACTCTGTATCATAGGCAATACACCTTACAGCAGTATTCAGGACACCCACTGAAGTACGTACCAGAAACAGGAAGACTGGTCCTGCTCGACTTCTTATCATTTCCATTATCCTTGCCATCCGACAATGTGTATGAATAGTACCATGAGCTTCAACATTGGTCACTCATAGCACTCCCGAATAAGTTATATCGTGTCTATCGCTATAATTAGTATCACTATCCTTAGCACCGACGCATGCTATCTCAAGGTAGAGGGGCACCATGTTACAGAGCTTTTTCTGAGGCGCCTCACTTGAGGAGGTCTATACTACAGTAACACTAAGTATAATACTAAGTCAAAAATTGATTTTGTAGGAAAATAAGGTGTTATCTGAACAGTCCCATGGCCTAAGGGTCGTTCTTATCGAGCAGCTTTTTTCCATAATTTCCAATATTTTTTTCCAAAAAAAAAAACAAAACCTTGGAAATATTGGAAATATTGGAAATATTGGAAATTCTCCAGAGGGCAAAATTGCAACACAAGAATGACAGTAATGACAGTAATGTCCGACGTTTTTAGGTTAAGGAGCCCGATAATTCAGAAACGATTTTAGCCAAATAACGGTATACCTCTACGTCTATCGTATCACGCGTCTAATCATGATCCACAGGTATACGCGTAATTCTCCAGTTAAGTGGAGTCTCTAGAAGGAGCTTTGTGGCCATACTTGAATGAATAGCGTTTTAAGGGCACAGCGTTAACCGTACACGCAGGAAACATCGAGTCTTATCTGTATACCTATATATTTCACCCCTCCCTCACAATAGAGCGCAGATGGGGGGGGGGTGTACTCATTGCCATGCATGGCCGTAGTCGGATGACCATAGCCCCTTACTGTGCCATCCTTACAATCCTGATACGGGGGCACGCCGGGGTTTCACCGACCAGGTAGGCGTTTTGCTTTTGCGGCAAGCGCGAAGCGCTGTAAGGTGTTCGGCGAGTCGCATGCAGGGTGAACTGCGTCCTACTAAGAACTCTGCTCGTGAGGCGGGCTTCGGAACCTTGTGCGTGCTGTACTTTCTTGCATAATATGGATGACAGCAGAGTGTCGGATTCGCTGATTTTGTTTTCGGGGGCGGGGGCGGGTGTCATAACGCAAAGACGGAAATATTAACGCAACCAATGCAGACCAACAGCGGCCGTTCTTAGGCTGTCTGCACCGCCGGCCCTCCAACTCACGAGCAGCTACAAATGCTGGTACACTGGTCACTCTAAAGTGCCGATAAATGCCAGCCAACAATACCGGCACTGTAGCGGCAACCGGCACTACTCCGCACACTGCCACACTGGTTAATCCCATATGTGCCAAGCAATTTTACAGGCACTACAAAATGAGCAACCGGCACTATAGACTATAGAGGGACCACGACTCTGTCGTAAGGAGGAAGTCAAGGGAAATTATAAGGAAAAGCCTCCAGTATGATACCAATTAAGTTCGTATCAGGTACATACATATCCCTACTACGTACTCTGCCCAAATACTGTACAGTATTTATTACTGAAAACGTGTATGTCTGTCGTCATTGTCTCGCCACCCAGAGCGTGTCCCAGCCCCGCCTTGCCGCTTGTCATCGCGAGTCTCGTTAACATTACCGTTAACATTACCATTAACATTGATGGGCGCCAACCATTGATGGTTCCTGCTTCCGACCGGTGTACATTTTGCGCTAACCATTTTGCAGGGAGAGGACCGCTCTGAAGGCAGCTCTCGCCTCCAACAGGAACAGCCACAGCGGCGGCGTTGGCGGTGTTGGTCGTTCTGGTCGCTTTGGTGGTGGTGGTGATACTGTTGGTGTTGGTGGTACTGCTGGTGTAGGTGTCGGTCGTTTTGGTGGTGGTGTTGGTGATGGTGTTGGTGATGGTGGTCGTGTCATTGGTGGCGACGGTGGTGGTGGTAGTCGCAGAAGAAGCATACGGTGGAGCGGAGACGACCTCGATCGGCGGCACACCAATGACGACGCCCTTCTTGCTCCCTACCACCGCGGCATCGAACGAACAACACCACTCGTGCGACCAGCCCGTACATCATCATCATCGCCGCCGCTGTCGTCGTATCGAGGTTTCGGGAGCAATCATAGTAACGCTTCGGGCGGGCGGGCGGATGCACGCTCGAGGTCTCGAGGCTTGGTGGGCGGGTTCCAAGAGGATTTCGAGTATTACTAAATACTGAATGGTTCCCTTTGTGTTTTGGTTGTGGTTCACCTTGGTTTTCTTATGCTTATGGGTGATCAGCGTTGAAGCTACTGTAGCTCAATAGGCTACTGTAGTCCAATAGTATACTGCAGTCCAATAGTATGTATTCCAATATAATGCTGTAGTCCAATAGTATACTGTAGTCCAATAGTCTATTGTGGTCCAATAGGCTACTGTAGTCCAATAGGTACCCTTGTTTGGTGTACCTTGGTCTTTTCGAGGAATGTTTTATGAGTGATCAACGTCGAAGCTCGTCATGCTGCATGCACATTGTCCGATGACAAACAAAACTCGCGATTGGAAAAAAAATGCACACCCCGGGCAGATCAGATATATAGACATATCATCTACAGATCAGATAGATCATCTACAGATCAGATAAATGCTTCCCATTTTATGATCTAGATCTTTCAAGGCGGATATATCCCCCATCTCGTGTGATCTGTATGATTTGTATGATTTAGCTCATAATGTTGCCGGGTGGGAGCGCCGTATATAACCTGCATGATCTAGGACACGTTCCCTCGGTTGGATCTGTACTACACAGATCGTCAAACACAACCTCTCACCACGGCAGGCGAGGAACTAGATGACCTAGATCATGATCTGTAAAGTATTGTAGCACACACACATCAGTTCACAATACATTGGGTAACTCCTGAGCTGAGCAGCCCCGTCGAGGATAAATGTTTCATACCTCGGACAAATCATGATCTATCTGTCAACTGTAGATCATCTACATCCACACCTGCCGTTATGATATGCCGCTGTGCAGGATCTGTACAGTACAGATCCAACTCGGCAAACATGTTCTAGACGTTGCAGGTTTTATGGCTCCAACCCGGTGGCATGACCTAGATCATACAGCTCATACAGATCACGAGTTAATCTGCCCTCTGAAATACCTCGTACTGTGTGCCGTGGAGCACGCGCCCTGTCCCCTTTGTTCTCCTAAACTTTCCCCCCAGGCACGAGTGACCCTTGCAAATGTTTCACAGCTCGGGGCAGTTCATGATCTATTTACAGATGAACTCCTGTAGATCATCTACATGTATTTCCTCACCTGCCGGTTGTGAGAGCTTCTGCAGGATCTGCATATCAAGATCACACATCAAGATCACAGGAAACATGTGCTAGATCATTCAGATTTACACGAGTCGCACGTCAAATCCGGCAAGACATGAGGTACATCAGTCATAATTGGAAATATTGGAAATATTGGAAATTCTTCAGAGGGCAAAATTGCAACACAAGAATGACAGTAATGACAGTAATGTCCGACGTTTTTGGGTTAAGGAGCCCGATAATTCAGAAACGATTTTAGCCAAATAACGGTATACCTCTACGTCTATCGTATCACGCGTCTAATCATGATCCACAGCTATGTATGGGTATACGCGTAATTCTCCAGTTAAGTGGAGTCTCTAGAAGCAGCTTTGTGACCATTTAACTTGAATGAATATCGTTTTAAGGGCACAGCGTTAACCGTACACGCAGGAAACACGAGCCTTATCTATATACCTATATATTTCACCATAGAGCGCAGATCGGGGGGGGGTGTACTCATTGCCATGCATGGCCGTGGTCGGATGACCATAGCCCCTTACTGTGGCATCCTTACAATGCTGATACGGGGGCACGTCAGGGTTTCACCGACCAGGCAGGCGTTTTGCTTTTGCGGCAAGCGCGAAGCGCTGTAAGGTGTTCGGCGAGTCGCATGCAGGGTGAGCTGCATCCTACTAAAAACTCTGCTCGTGAGGCGGAAATCGTAACCTTGTGCGTGCTGTACTTTCTTGCATATGGATGACAGCAGAGTGTCGGATTCGCTGATTTGTTTTCGGGGGCGGGGGCGGGTGTCATAACGGAAAGACGGAAATATCAACGCAACCAATGCAGACCAACAGCGGTCGTTCTTAGGCTGTCTGCACCGCCGACCCTCCAACTCACGAGCAGCTACAAATGCTGGTACACTGATCACTCTATAGCACCGGTACTATATGCGCCAGGCAACAATACCGGCACTGTAGCGGCAACCGGCACTACTCCGCGCACTGCCACACTGGTTAATCCCATACCTGGTATGTGCCAAGCAATTTTACAGGCACTCTAGACTATAGAGGGACCACGACTCTGTCGTAAGGAGGAAGTCAAGGGAAATCCTAAGGAAAAGCCTCCAGTATGATACCAGTTAATTTCGTATCAGGTACATACCTATCCCTACTACGTACTCTGCCCTAATACTATACAGTATTTATTACTGAAAACGTGTCTATCTGTCGTCTTTGTCTCGCCACCTAGAGCGTGTCCCACCCCCGCCTTGCCGCTCGTCATCGCGAGTCTCGTTAACATTACCGTTAACATTACCGTTAACATTGATGGGCTTCTTTCGGTTCCTGTTTCCGACTGGTGTACATTTTGCGTCAACCATTTTGCAGGGAGAGGGCCGCTCTGAAGGCAGCTCTCGCCTCCAACAGGAACAGCCACAGCAGCGGCGGCGGCGGCGGCGGTGTTGGTCGTTATGGTCGCTTTGGTGGTGGTGGTAGTGGTGTTGGTGATACTGTTGGTGTTGGTGGTACTGCTGGTGTAGGTGTCGGTCGTTTTGGTGGTGGTGTTGGTGATGGTGGTCGTGTTATTGGTGGCGACGGTGGTGGTGGTAGTCGCAGAAGAAGCATACGGTGGAGCGGAGACGACCTCGATCGGCGGCACACCAACGACGACGCCCTTCTTGCTCCCTACCACCGCGGCATCGAACGAACAACACCACTCGTGCGGCCAGCCTGTACATCACCATCATCGCCACCGCCGTCGTCGTATCGAGGTTTCGGGAGCAATCATAGTAACGCTTCGGGTGGGCGGGCGGATGCACGCTCGAGGTCTCGAGGCTTGGTCGGGGGGTTCCAAGAGGATTTCGAGTATTACTAATAATACTACTGAATGGTTCCCTTTGTGTTTTGGTTGTGGTTCACCTTGGTTTTCTTATATTTATGGGTGATCAGCGTTGAAGCTACTGTAGTTCAATAGGCTACTGTAGTCCAATAGTCTACTGTAGTCCAATAGTCTGTTGTATTCCAATACAATGCTGTAGTCCAATAGTATACTGTAGTCCAATAGTCTGTTGTATTCCAATATAATGCTGTAGTCCAATAGGTACCCTTGTTTGGTGTGGTCTTTTCGAGGAATGTTTATGAGTGATCAACGTCGAAGCTCGTCATGCTGCATGCACATTGTCGGATGACAAACAAAACTCGCGATTGAAAAAAAAATGCACACCCCGGGCAGATCAGATATATAGACATATCATCTACAGATCAGATAGATCATCTACAGATCAGATAAATGCTTCCCATTTTATGATCTAGATCTTTCAAGGCGTGGATATATCCCCCATCTCGTGTGATCTGTATGATTTGTATGATTTAGCTCATAATGTTGCCGGGTGGGAGCGCCGTATATAACCTGCATGATCTAGGACACGTTCCCTCGGTTGGATCTGTACTACACAGATCGTCAAACACAACCTTTCACAACGGCAGGCGAGGAACTAGATGACCTAGATCATGATCTGTAAAGTATTGTAGCACACACACATCAGTTCACAATACATTGGGTAACTCCTGAGCTGAGCAGCCCCGTCGAGGATAAATGTTTCATACCTCGGACAAATCATGATCTATCTGTCAACTGTAGATCATCTACATCCATACCTGCCGTTATGATATGCCGCTGTGCAGGATCTGTACAGTTCAGATCCAAATCAGCAAACATGTTCTAGACGTTGCAGGTTTTATGTCTCCAACCCGGTGGCATGACCTAGATCATACAGCTCATACAGATCACGAGTTAATCTGCCCTCTGAAATACCTCGTACTGTGTGCCGTGGAGCACGCGCCCTGTCCCCTTTGTTCTCCTAAACTTTCCCCCCAGGCACGAGTGACCCTTGCAAATGTTTCACAGCTCGGGGCAGTTCATGATCTATTTACAGATGAACTCCTGTAGATCATCTACATGTATTTCCTCACCTGCCGGTTGTGAGAGCTTCTGCAGGATCTGCATATCAAGATCACACATCAAGATCACAGGAAACATGTGCTAGATCATTCAGATTTACACGAGTCGCACGTCAAATCCGGCAAGACATGAGGTACATCAGTCATACAATGTCGGGAACGTACCTGCATTGAAAGGTCTAGATCATGGAGGAAGTGGACATCGATGACCACTCCGAGGTGCCTCACCCATTTTAAGTTTGTTGACAATTTTTTCTTCGTCGTTTCGCTTGACGCTTTTAGCTTGAATTCTCCGACGCGTTCCGCCCGCGAGGAGTGAGCACGTTCGACTCATTCAGTATAATTTCACAAAACCTGCCCTATAGTGATCTGGATTGCGAACCATTGATTGCCTTCCATTGATTGCAAACCCGGCGCCGTTGTTTCCTCCGGCCCAACAACCTTCAACGCAAAAAAAAAAGTAAATAAAATGCGCCACAACGCACGCGTTAGGCGCGCCCCTCCTTCTCCTCCCTCCCTCCTCCCGGTAAACGGTTCGCGTACCGCAAAGCTCCCACCCCCCATTCGTTCCTTACCTTTACAGCAACAAAATGTCGTTATGCCAGCCCTTCTCCATCTCGGGATAAGGGAGTAGTAGTAGTAGTACGAGCACGAAAAATATCTCAAACCAGCCAGGCCCCCGCCCTTCCTGCCACCTCCAGCCCGAGGAGGGGAGGGAAGGAAGGAAGGAGCAAGAGATTTTTGCCGTCGCGAGGAGTGAGGTGGGACGGAGGTGGGGGAGGTGGGACGGAAGTGGGGGGATAGTTGTTTTGGTTTACCTTTGTGTTTAGGAGTTGAGTCGTGGTTTTTCCCGCCGTGTGGTTGTGGGGGCGGGCGTGGGACAGTAATGACGCGATAACTTCTGGCGCGGTGGGTTGACTAGACGGCTTATTACGCGAAAGGTTATCACGAGGGTGACCGCGCGACAGCGTAAGGCGGTGGCTTTGCCAAGCGGCGACAGGTTAACACGAGAGGGCCATCACGCGACAGCCTAACGCGATGGCTTTATCAAGCGACATCTTCTCGTGGGAGCCTAAGCGCACCAGGAGCTTGAAACGGAAACTTGGCGGCGCAGCAGATTCAAGCGGATGATTCGCACGTGTAGCTTGGACGCAAGGGCTGTCACGCGGAAGCTTCCCGCGGAGGCGTGACGCCCTGGTTCCGAAGGAACGGTAGCGTAAGGGTCGCGGCTTTCAACCTGGTTCGGGCGAGCGGGGGGGGGCGGGGCGGGGCGAGAGGTAGCGAGAGAGGAAGGCCCCGCGGGAGAGGAAAGGGGCGACGTTTTTTTTTTTGAATGTGCGGTGCCGTTCTGATTGGTCGATTGGTCGATTGATTGATTGATTGATCGATCGGGCGGGCCTCTCATGACAGGGGTTCTGGCTGTTTTGTTTGTATTTGTTTCGCCGTCACATCGCCGAGCGAAGGTCTCGCACTCGAAGTTGCGCCCCCCCGCCCCCCTAATATACGAGGCAAATATGCCAGGAACCCCCCGCTCCCGTCTGTTTGGGCGCCTGGAGGCCTCTTTTGGTCACATTGTTCTGGTTTTTGTATACTGGAGGGAGGCGGCAAGTCAAAAGCGTTATAACGGGTGAGCAATAAGCCACGGCCACGCTGGCATATGTGCCCTCTAGGGCTCTTGGCAGCGGGACCACCACCCCGAGGCAGCCGCTCGAAGCGTCGTCTCGGCAGAGCCAGCTCGGAGAGCCCCGTTTTTTTTGTCAGTTTTGCCGTTCAGTTAAGAGAGGGCACGGGGTTTTTCTTTTTTGTCCGGGCTCCCTCCTGTCCTCCTTATCCTGCCTCCCGATTCCCGTCAAAAACCCTCGCCTCGCCGGGCGCTGCGGGGGGGGCGGGGGGGGCGGGGGGTCGTCGAGACTGCATGGGCAGGAAGGATATCAACGCACGCAAGGGGACAAAAGAGATTGGGGTGCAGGTCTGTTGTTTTGCTTCGCCGCGTTCGATGGGTTTTGCCTTTTCTTTTTTTTTTTGCCACACGACAAGGCCCCTTGTTTTGTGTCCCCATGCGGTACGGTGCGGTGGCGGTGGTGTACAGCAATAGCAGGAGCAGCAGCAGCAGGGGAGACGGTGGTGGGTAGCCGAGGGGGGGAGGGGGGGTGGGGAGGATATCGGGGGGGGGGGGGGGGGGGGGGGGGGGGGGGGGGGGGNCCCGCCACCACCCCGTCCCCTCTTCCAACAAAACATCGCACAACAACATCGAACTCCCCCCCACAGACCCCGCCCCCCGCCCCCGGCTAGGTCCCGTCGAAAATAAGCAGCGCGCGCTAGTTTTTCCCATTTTTTCAACGGCTATAGCTTGTCTTCCGTGTGCCCCCGCTCCACCCAACGGTAATAATCCTCTCTCAAGACTTTCAAACGTTTCGCCGATATTATAAGCAGAAAAATTGGGGGTGGGGGGGGGGTAAACTCCAGCCTAAGCCAAGCCTAGCCAAGCCAAGTCTGTAGCCGAAACCCAGTCGATTGCCTAACCCAACCCAACTCGATTGCGCGGTTTCACCCCTCCCCCCGCGTCGGGGGGAAGAAGTGCAAGGCGGCTCGAGAAATCGCTTCTTTTTTTTTTGTTCAATAGCGACGCCTTTTGAAGTTTACCATCATAGAGTTATATTTTTAGCGTGGGCTCTTTCGTCGCTGTGTCGTAAACGTAGCCTGCCGCGGGCCCAGCTCAGTCCACCTGTACCACGGAGGAAAGAGACGCGTTGTTTTTTGTACGGAGGCGGTGTGAGAAGGGGTGACGGTGGGGCCGAGGTAAAAGACATACGTGACAGTAACGGACAAAAATAAAAATAACAAAGAGAGACTTAACCCCATACTCGCGCATGGTGTAAAATAATTTCCACTACTTACCCATTCAGAACTGAAAAAAATGTCCTACACTAATTCCAAGTAGTTTCTCCCCCAAATTGTGGGACCAGTTTTTAACCCCTTGAATAACTGGTCCCACGTATTTGGGTTTAAGACTACTTGGAAGTAGTGTGGGATGTTTTTTTCAGTCCTCAATGGGTTAAGACACGAGTTTACAAAAAGCTAGACGGCGAGCGCGGCTACGTATATGCCGTCAAAAGACGATCGATGTCTTCACCGGGCTCCGCGGGGCATTTTCTGGTCTTGTTTTTTTTTTACAACAGCGGCGTGAGAAGTGGCGGCGGCGGTGACGTAACAGACATACAGTATCGGGATACCGCGACGATTGGCATTCTATTACTTTTTGGTGGATGCCCGCCCGTGGGCGCCCCGTAGGAAAAGTACCACACCACCAACCATTGCCTTAGTGTTATAGGTTAGGGTAGTGGTTTAGGGTTCAAGGTCCCTATAGGAGATTAGTGCCTTGCTTGAAAACGCAAATCATGCACGGTAGGTCATACCGCCTTATTGGGGGAGCTCCACCGTAATTCGGGACAAAACGGTACTTACAATTTGGGACAAACGGGACTTATAATTCAGGACAGTTAGTACTTATAACTCGGGACAAACGGCACTCATACTTCGTGACAAACGGTCCTCTTGTATTTCGGGACAAACGGTACACATGATTCGGGACAAACGGTCCTCTTGTATTTCGGGACAAACGGTACACATGATTCGGGACAAACGGTCCTCTTGTATTTCGGGACAAACGGTACTTATAGTTCGGGGCAACGTGGTAAAGCAGCACTTGTAGTTACTTGTAGTTCTTGCCTTGATGGAGGAGTAGATGACGTTGATAAACCACTGGCAGGAGAAGTAGCCCACGGTGCCCGTGAGGAGGAAGAAGCTCGACGTCAGCACAAAAGTGTAGCCGAAGAAGAGAGACATCGCCATCCACTTCGGGGAAAAAAAAAAAAAAAAGGAAGGAAGGAAGGAAGGAAAACACGAGGGAAAGGCATACAAGTAAAAGAAAAAACAAGGAATAACAAAACAAGAAAACCAAGAGACAAGGAAGCACGAAAACAAGAAGAAAAAACGAGAACGACAACAAAAAAACAGAACGAGAAAAAACGAACGAAACAACGAAAAAGCAAAGGAGGGAGAAGGGAGGGGGGATGGGGGATGGGGTTATGACAGTGGGCAATATGAACGGTGTTGGTGAGATTTCGATGCTTCAAATAATGAATGCATCCTACGTACGTACCGTGCTGCTGTTTGCGGAATTCTGCTGGATGCGCTATATGCACCATGAACAACGATTATGATATGCATTAAAAAAATGTAATTTGGATCCGTACATGAATATATACCGTAACAAATACCTCGATATTCCAAAATATAGCAACTTCGATGTTCCGATATATCGATACGACATTCGAACGCGTATCATAGTAACTTACAGTAGTCTGTCCATATTAAGATATTAAGCACGGTGAACAAATACCTCGACATTCCGATATATATCTCAAGTTCGATATCCTGATTGTCTCAAATTTGATCCGATACTTGAACGCTTACCAGAAGTAACACCGTGAACAAGTACCTCGATATTCCGATATATCGAGACGTGCGATAGGATATTAAAACGATTATGATATATGATGTGTATGTAACTTGCCCCGTTCATATTGAGCACGATGAGCATGTTCCTCGCTATTCCGATATATCGAAACGTGCGATATTCCGATACGATATTCAAACGATTATCATGTATTATATGTATATGTGATAGTATGTAACTTACCCCGTTCATATTGAGCACGGTGAAGAAGTACCCCACTGAGTAGACGAACATCCACCCAGCACAAGAGCCGGACCACAGCAGCGAGCGCCACCACCTGACGAAGACAAGGCAAAAAAAAACACGAAAAAGAACAAAAACAAACAAATAAACAACCAAGACATGTACACAACAAAAAAAAGTGGATAACGAAAAAGCACCCCAAGAAACCCCCAGCACACAAGGCGAAAAACAAGGCACATTTCGACAGCTACATGGACTAAAACACTTCCTGAGACGAAAAAAAAAAAAAAACACCGAAGAAAAAAACTGAAGTATTAATAGTAACAACTGAAGAAAAACCAACTGCTGAATAACATGCAACTGGGGTAGGTTGATAGATCTTTGTTTCGTTGTGTTTTTTTTTGTTTTGTTTTGTTTCGTTTCAATGTTTTCAATGTTTTCAATGTTTTTCTTGCTTACCAGCGGTAGTCCTCGGCGCAAAGCTGGAAGTAGCACATGACGATGCTGATCTCGGCACAGGTGATGGTGAGGATGAGCATGACGGACATCAAGAAGCCGAAGATGAAGTACAGCTGCTGCTCCCACATCGCCGTCATCACGAAGACGAGCTCTACCAGGACGGCTCCGAAGGGAAGGACGCCGGCGAACGGGACAGCCACCTGTTCATAATTAAACACACAAAAAAAATAATAATGATAAAAATATATACCGGTGTTAAAATACGAGTAATGCATATATGGGGAGGGGCTGGTTGCGATCAATGAATTTCGCAATTCGGTTACAGCCATGTAAGCGTGTGTGTGAATAAAATGGTATTAGAGGGGTTGGCATGGGGCATGACGCGCATGACGAAGAACAAAAAAAGGCAAAACACACACACAAAATTCACACACACACACACAATTGGCAGAGAGCACGAAGGTAGAGTGAACCAAAGGCCCACACAGGTGGAGTACGAAGAACGAAAAACGAACCAGGAACGAACAAAGGGCGAACGAACCGTTCGCAAATATTGATTGACGACAGCGGAAAAAACGAAAAAACGGACAAAACGCCAGAAAAAGAAACCGCAGCAAAGCACTATTAATAGCAAAGCACCATCCGACAGCAACGAAGCGAAACAGGGCCAAAATGAAGCGGCGAAGAACATTAACCGACACAAACATGAAGCGGCGTAAACGTATATACTACTGCTGTAGTAAGAAATACCGCGTTAACCCTTTTATTACTGCACTGCTGTATAGAAACCAATATTTGAACTATTTGAACTATTTCAGTCTGAAGGGCTAAGGCTGACCTCTTGGGGGGCGCTACACTGCTTTCTACCAGGTATGATATAATATTACTGTAGATGAACAGAAAAAAAAAAAAAATCAAAAACGGGTAAAAAAAGACCCGACACCAACCGAAGGAATCTCACTATTAACTCATTATTAATGACAACATCAATACGTATATGATACGCGTACCCGTACTTTATGAATCGCGTAAGAACTGGGCCATCGCTTATTGGGACAAAGTGTGTACGTATATACATATTTACGTGTTTGGAATTAGTGAGGATGTCATGTTGGCAGTATTTGAAAGGTTTCACACGCCGGAGAGACATATAAAATATCATGACGCAGATCATCTATTAATGTACTATTGACACGATATGTATGCAGGCATCTGTACATAGTACAGACCCAACCCCAGACACATGCCCCACAGCCCACAGATAATGCAGAATACGCGACTGCCACCCGAAAACATGAGCTAGCTCGTACAGACCAGAACATAAATCTATCGGGAAATATATATATATTAAATTACATATACGCGTAGATCATGCAAGCAGGAATCGATGATGCGTCAAGTGATCTCAGTGATCTGCCATGCCAGTGATCTATCAGTGATCTGTCATGTCAGTGATCTGTCAGTGATCTAGCAGCGATCTGTCCCATGTGTGAAAAATGTCAAGCTTTTACGAAAGAAACCCGAAAACAAGACCAGGCGATAATTCCGGTGTTTTGTTCTCACCTTGGGGTCGACGTACCAAGGCGTCTGCGGAATCATACGGGGGATCTGATTGGTTCGCACCACCTGCCGAATGATGCGTCGACATAAACGAAACATATCCGTTGACAACGGGGCAAAACAAGAGCCGTTAGAGAACCAGCAAGAAAATATGGCCTTTGAAAAGAGTAGTGAAAAGCCGTTAGGAGAACTAACCAGATCCTATAGCCGTTGGTATTGGAGCAACACCAGAGCCGTTCGAGAAAGCAACAAGAAAATAGAACCGTTGACAAGAAGACTGAAAAAAGAGCTGCTAGACCAAAAAATATACCCTCTTTAACAAGAGGGAAAAATAAATATACCCGTTTAAATATAAGAATAAAAAGAGTGACGTCAGAGAAACCAACAAATATACCAATAGAGCCGTTAGAGAAACCAACAGATACCTACCCGTTCACAGGGGAGCAAAAACACGAAAAGGGAAAAAAATAATAATAAGAGCCGTCAGCGGTAAGTTGGGGGACACAGCCGAAGGCGTTTCGATACAGGGAGCCAGAAGAAAAGTGGGCGGTGAGGCTGGCAGGTATTGGTGACTATGTTTATATACTTCGACGTATATACATACAGGCCGCGTAGCTAAAACAACTGCCAACAGAACGTCGTGCACAAGAACCAGCAAAAACAAACACACAAAGGCCACCACAAAACACATCACACGCGGTATGCTTTCACACTACGAGTACCTGGTACATGTTTAACCGCTCCCCAAAACATCGAAATTGCACCGTAAGTCTCAGGTCAGGTGTAGTTGTTTGCAACCTCTTTTTCATGAGATAACCCGTCATTTTTTCTTTATTTTTTAATCAAAACGTTAACACGCCTGAGGTGGTTGCTCCTGCTTGAAGCCGTAGAATGAGCCGAGGAAGACCAGGGGGGTCTGCACGAAAAGCAGCATCGCCACCAGCAGCAGCAAGATGCGAGCGGGGACCGCCCCCGTAGAGCCTATCCACCACTGTTGGATCCCCTCCAGCAGGAATACCGAACCGCTGAGAGCGGGGAACGCCATCGCCGTCGCGATCGTCATCTGCTCAGAAGAAACAAAAACAGACACACAAACAACAACAACAACAACATGGCGTGGTATACGGTACCAGTACCCGTCAGAAAATAGAAAACATGCAATCAAAATAAACTAAAACGAGAACAACTATTGCGGCGGACGATAGTAAATACTAGTAATAGTAAACACAACCTACGGTTCAAACTATGTTTCGCTATTTCTACAAACAATATGTAGTCCTTTTTACTATGGTGCCCCGTAATATTTCACAGTGCGAGCAGAACGTAAACGGACAAAACTCCTACGAGACCTTTACGATTATCTCCCGTGTATATCATCCAAGAAAAGGACAGTAATGATGCGCGCTCAGAAGGCTAATACTCGTGTATATGTACCCGGATACCAAACCAGACTATCCCTTTCCCTAATGCACTGTACACAAACGAACAAACGAACAAACAAACAAACCAGTCTAAGTTCAAGGAATGTGTCGCCGATACGGGAGTACAGCCCTACTTTAATGCTGGTAATACCCGGGTACATACCCGGGTACATACCCGGGTACATACCCGGGTACATATTCGAGTACATACATCCCTAGGATATGCCCTGCTGAAAACATTCAAGATATAATAACTCCGAAATTCCAAAAATACCTTTACGAACTCCGTCCCTCGGAACGTTTGTGATTTTTGGCCGCGTCGTACTATACCCCGCAAAATAGTCAAGTAAAATCAACAACAACAACAAAAACAAATACCTTTACAAAGTCCCTCACTCGGACTCGGAAGGGGCGGTGAATCTGGCCGCATCGTGATATAACCCGGGAATTACTCAAGTCGAGGAAGCAACAAAAAACGACAAATGCCTACGTATACGAACTCCCGTCCCTCAGAAGCTGCGGTAAATTTGGCCGCATCGTGATATAACCCGGGAAATACTCATGTCGAGCAAGAAAAAAAAATGTCCATCTATATACATATATCCCTTTACGAAATCCGTACCTCGGAAGCTGCGGTGGATTTGGCCGCATCGTGATATAACCCGGGAAATACTCAAGTTAAGTCGAGGCAACAACAGAAAGTGTCAAATCTAAATACCTTTACGAACTCCGTCTCTTGGAAGCGGTTGTGAAATTTGTCCGCATCGTGATACAACCCGGGAAATACTCAAGTCAAGCCACGGCAACAAAAATGCTAATTTTAATACCTTTACGAACTCCGTCCCTCGGAAGCGGCGGTGAATCTTGGCGGCGTTGTAGCCGGCAATGCTCCCAGTGAGCACGTAGATGAGGATGCAGACCGTCAGCATGTCGCCTCGCTTAAGGGGGCTGACCAGCCTGGCCATGCTGAAGAACAGAACCATAAAGCAGACCGACCACAGCTGGACGCCAGTTCCCACGCACACCTACATCATTGCAGAGCGTGTAAATATATATCCAAATATATATTTCAGGGACGAGAAGAGAGGGGGGGGACGGGGGACGAGCAAACAGGGTTTGGTATATAAAGAGCCAGGGGTGCTCGACAACGAAGATAAAACGACCCACAGGTACGTACGACACTATTTCCTGGTGCCAAAAACGAAAAACAAAACCGTTGTGTTGGGATTAGTGGACGAAATTACGAAAAACAAGTATTTTCATAGTTGTATTTTATATTTTACTTGGTTTTAGTGCACTCCCCCTGTCTGGGTCACAGGGGCCCCTGAGAGAGATCATGTTTTTTTTTACGTGAGGAGATACAAGACATTATATTAACATTATATCAAAGAGTTAAAAGGACCAGATGAGAGAACAACGGACAAAGCTGGACACCACAGTTCCAACCAACACCTGTTCGTATCCGTTTATTATACTTCGAAGGCGTGTTTGTCTCCCTCGCTGAGTCCGCGGCGGACGGTAGAAAGGGGGGGGCGAGGAAATTTAGAAAGCAAGTGATTCTAAGTAGTTTAGAAGAGTATTCACGCTGAGACATTGAACATTGAAAGCGTTGTAGCCGGAGGGGGGGTGGTTTGAAGGGGGAAAAGGCGTTTTAGGCGAGGGCGTGAAAGCCGATGATATACAGAAGGCGTTATAGGTGGGGGGAGTGGCTAGTAAAGAGAACGGCGTCTTAGGTGACGGGGAGGGGGGAGGGGGCGGCAGGGGGCAATGACACTATCGTTGAGGGGGTACAAAACTGTACAAGACAATTAACTACCGGAGGTATTGAGTTATCCAAGGCATTCTACTGATAGGTGAGAATAGGGAGAACGGGATTTCTAGAGAGGTTCGATTTATTTTTTCGTCCTTGCCTGGAGAGGTAATAGAGGAACATCGATGGACGTGAGGGAATAAAAAAATGTTTGAGGATTTAGCAGAGAAGCTCAAGGTAGGAGGGCGAAAAAGACAAAGAGAGGGATACATTTACCAAAAACATAACACGTCATCTCGAAACATTAATACAAGGTGTTGTACTGTTTGTTATCATTAAAGCTGCGTATCGATACCATTTTTTTTGTAGATATGCTGTTGGCCAATTCAACACTAAGCTCCGTGCATACGCGCGTACAGAACATGCCTGTTGTCATTCGGTACGCACTACGAATATAACTTTTTTTCTTTTTTTCTCCTGATATCTCATCTAAAACAACGACGAGTATTGAAGTAGGCGGAAAAAAAAAAACATCATCAAACCTTTCACCACTGCGAATTGTATCCCACACTGACACACCGACGCATGCTACGATCGGAACATACAGCACTTTTGGGCCAACAATATTTATGATGGGGCTTTCTTAACCCATTCCGAACTGAAAAAAGTGTCCCACACTAATTCCAAGTACTTTGTCCCCAAGTTCATGGGACAAGTTCTTAAGGGGTTAACCCCTTACGCACTGCTGCAGCTGTATATGCTCTCATTTACGGGACAGTTGGGACACCTTACTTGGAAATAAAGTTAGATACAGGTTTCTGGACAGGGCAGTACGACAAGGACCTACCCAACATCGTTTTGTTTTGACAAAAACGTTTTTCGATTCAGATCTAGGCACTGGGATTGCTCATACAGGGTTTCATAAGCGTAACTTTTTTTTTCATCAGTTTTTTTCCTCAAGAAAATTGCAGGTGCAGGTCTACCGTAGCATGCCACACGAACTTCGAGTACTATGGTATGTACCCAACCAACATCATGGGCGCAGAATTTTACGAGAAATTTATATTTTGTCATCGGGAATCTCACCGCGAAGAGCATGGGGTAGGTGGTGGGGGGGCGGAGGACGTCTCCGTGCACCAGCTTCCAGCCGGTCTCCTCGTTAGCCTCCTCCATGTCCTAGCCGGGCACAACAACAAAATAGAAAATAAAAACATACGGAACAAAAAATTAAGAAAACGAACACAGAAAATATAGCCTCCTGGATGTCCGAGCCGAGCACAAACGAGAAAATAAGCGAGACGAAATAACAAGAAACAAACACGTACGAAACTAAACCGAGAAACAAGACAAAGAAAGAAAACTACAGCAAAAAATCAACCAATCAATCAACCAATTGATCAATCAATCAATCAATATTCAATCAATCAACCAACCAATCTTTAATCAATCAATCAACCAATCTTTAATCAACCAATCAGTCAATCTAAATCTTGAACCTCAAATCCAACCAAATCGTCTGTTCGTTGGCCTCCTGAACCTTACGGCCGAATACAAACAGGAACCATTCGAAATAACAAAAATGGACTCAACACAAAAAAAAAAACAGAAAATAAGACACGACAAAATAATGAATGAAAAGCAATCAAGCAACCGCGAGCGATCGAACGGAATAAACCGCACGGTCGTCAGCCTTCTCCCATGTCCCGACAAAACACCAAACACGAAGAAGACAATACAGAACAAACACAACGGAATGAACGAATGATATAGATGGGAGAACGGATGAGGGCATGGATGGATAGAACTACAGCAGTCAGAAACTATAAACTCGTTCGGGCTGGCCGTTGTGATACTCGCCCGGTGGGCTACTTTTTTCTCTTCTCTTTTCTTTAGCTTTCAAGATTTTTTTTTTATGTTCTTCGTTCTTGCCCCGGGTGGCTTCGTACAAAAACGCCTGCTGTGCTTTCTCCCTTTTCAGCTTGCGACAGACACCCCCGTGATTTGAAGTCAACCACAATTCCGAAGGGAAACCTTGTATTAGTACAAGAAACTAACGATAAATAGATACCTGGGGAGAAGAGAAGAGGGATAACGGATCATAAACAAAACTGCCAATAATATATACCTACATACTAATGTCCAGTACGCGACAGATGTTAAGAATCGGATGCATTAACCCGTGTAGGACTGTTGTCCCGTTTCGGGGACAAACCACTCCAATTCTAAGTAATTTGACCCCAAAACGGGACTCCAGTCCTATAAGGGTTAATAATTTGAGACAGATTTTGTGAAAACATAAGAATGCGACCTCTCTGTACTGAAAATACTGTGGAACACACTCAGTCTTACGTAAGAAATCCACTCTGGCCAAAAATAATAGATTCTCAACATCTACCGCGTACTGTACAAGGTCCCCCAATAAGGTGGTATTCCTCTATAAGGCGGTAGAAATCACTTGCCGTGACTGGGGAATGGCACTCATATCCTGGAATGAATAAAGCGGCTTCCCTCTACAAGGCGGTCGTATTGCTCTGGCACACCGCCTTAGTGGGGGACCCCGTCTGTAGTTCAACTATAGCGGCGTGTTTCCTTTCCTGTCACTCACCTCGGAGTTGTGCCGCTAAATGTTACATGTCCTTTTGGACAGCGCGGACCATACAGAGAAGAAAATACGAAGTTAACAATCGTAATACAAGAAACTAAGAAGAGAAAAAAAATGCAAGAAAATATCAAACATAAGAAGATATACACAAAAGAAGTAAGCTTTTGTACGAAGATAAAAAAAACAAGAGACTACGAAGATAACAAAACAAGACGATGAGAACACAAAATATAAAGAAAATGAGGGGGAAAAAAACAAGAGGAGATAAGAAGAAAGTACGAAAAAAATAAACCAAGAAACTAAGAATATTACAAGGTAAGGGACCACAAGAGACAAGAAGAAACTACGAAAATAAGAAACCAATACACTAAGAAGATAACAAGGTAAGGGACCATAAGCTAACCAATTAATATTCAATTAGCGGCGTGTTTTCTGTCAGCTCACCTCGGCGTTGTACCGCTGGATGTCCTTTCGGAGAGCGCGGACCATGATCATCGCCACTAGGACCGTCAGGAACATCACGATCACCGAAGAGTTGGTGATGCTGAACCAGTGGATCTGGTTGTCGGTAGGGCCGCTGGTGTAGATGTCCCACCTGACCGCGTTCGAGACAAAACAAAAACACAAACACAAACTCAACACAACACAAATGCTTTCGCTTTCCATCGACAGCGGAGTATACTGGATTGTGCTTTTATTTCACTCCATCACAGTTGCCCGCGTATCCACTATAACTGGCGCAGTCCAGTACACTGACTGCAGAGACAAAAACACAGCACAAAACACAACACAACACGACATAAGTGTTAATATCACGTTTACGGCGGATGCTACAGTATATGCTTCTTTCGCTCGAACTCAAGCTACTTGCTTCGCTCGAACCCAGTAAACCGGTGCAGTCCATTATACCCCAGTATACCGGTGCAGTCCAGCATACTGATCATCCCATCCGCACGCGTTCTGAGACAAAAAAAAACACGACACAAACACAACGCCGCATACATGTTGAATTTACGCCAACGGCCGATGCTATTTGCTTATCTCACTCGAACCCAGTTATATACTCGCTTCGCTCGAACCCAGTTATATACTCCCTTCGCTCGAACCCAGTTATATACCCCCTTCGCTTGAACCCAGTTACTCACTATAAACTCGCTTCGTTTAAACGCAGTTATAAACTCGCTTCGTATAAACGCAGTTATAAACTCGCGTCGTTTAAACGCAGTTATAAACTCGCTTCGTTTAAATGCAGTTATATACTCGCTTCGTTTAAACGCAGTTATATACTCGCTATATACTCGCTTCGTTCGAACCCAGTACACTGACTGCTGGCACAGCCAGTGCAACCTCTAGTGACGGATGCTTCCAGTGCGCCCACCGCCCTGACAAAAACAAAATAGAAATAGAAATACGTATAAATTACCTCTGTGTCCACGGCATCGTAGTCGTGTCCCACGTCACGTCGTACGTGAACAACACCTCTCCTTCATAATTAGTACTAAGGTAGAGCCTGGGGTCCGCCTTGTTGTAACTGTCAACATGGAAAAAAAAAACGCGGCGGAACCGAATTGTAACGACAAAAACAAGAAGGGAGGAGGGTGAATATTAGGGCTGAGCACTGGCGCCGTATGTACTGGCAGTACTAGTCTACTGCCAGTAGTAATTTTCTGATTGGACCCGGCCAGTATACTCGCCGCTAGTTTTTTATCTCACGTACGTCCAAGAAAAACGCCATAATGTAGTATGGAAACCCGCCAATTGAGTTTCGGGAGGAGAGAGGAGAGACAGTATGCTGCCGCAATCGAGCATACTGATTGATTTCGGTGACAGTACAATCGCTACTGACTGAGTCAGCCAGTGCCCAGCCCTAGTAAAGATGCTATTCACATACACCAAGCTGACCCAGAAGATAAACCTCGTCTGGGCTCTTTTTCTCCATCTCCCAGGTCTGACTCTTTTATCTCTCCTCTCTCTTGACTCTCTCTTTCTCTCACCCCCACCCCCCCCCCCCCCCCCCACCCATTCGACGCTGCCATCCAATGCAATACATAGCCAAGAAAGTCCGCCTCGCAAGCGGTCCTTACTAGGATGCAGCAGCTCGTTCTTCAGCGACTCGCCTGAAACCTCTCGAAGGCGCTTCGCGCTTGGTGCTAACGATGTCTGCCTGGTCGCGAAAACACGATGTGCTCCGTCCCAGCACTGTACATAATAGGGATACGAGGGTCTATGACCGCACGACTACGGCCATGCATGCCATTGGGTACACCCCACCCCCCTCTTGTTTCTACTATAGTAGTATACGGGGAAAACGCCAAAAGGGCCAAAATGTTGGAGGTGTCTTATCTACAGTAGGAGTAAGAACCGTGCTCCGTTTCGAAAGGGATGCGTGGTCAATTGTCAATTGAATAAGGCAAGAAGCAAGTGAGTACACCCCGCCATGCATGACGTGACTGGCACCCCCCGCACCCTGGTCGCTGATCACCAGACGTCTCCGTGCCCGGCAATGTAGGGATGCGAGGGTCTTATGGAGTACGACTATACGGTCCATGCGTGGCATGAAGTTAACCAACTCCCTCCCCCCCCCTCCCGTTCTTGCTCTTTCCGTCCGGCATATATAGGGAATTCGAGGATCTTGAGGCAAAAAGACTACGGCCATGCAATGCCATCCGTACTCAGGGTGGTCCGCCGCGCCACCCCCTCTTTCTCTCTCCTTCGTCCGGCACTGTAGGGATGCGAGGGTTTATGGTCATACGACTACGGCCGTGCACGATATGAGTATACCCCCCCCCCCCCAGCGAGGCAGTTACACAGTACCCCCATTGCTGTCTCTGGTCACACCGGAAACTAAATTAACTCATTGAAGCTGCCATCCATATGCAAGTCCGCCGCACAAGCGGTTCTTAGCAAGATGCAGCTCACCCTTCATGCGACTCGCCCAACACCTCACGGCGCTTCGCGCTCGGTGCTAGCAATGTCTGCCTGGTCGGTGAAAAGCCGACATGCTTCGTCCCGGCACTGTAGGGATGAGAGGGTCTATGGCCATACGACTACGGCCATGCATGAAAATCATACTACTACGGCCATGCATGAATATCGAGCACACCCCCACCCCCACCCCTATTTCCCCTTCTCTACCTGCCTGTCTCCCATTTTTCTTACCCTTCTTCCTCCACGCAGGTTCGTATTTCATCGCCAGCCTGGTAAGGAGACTCGAAGTCGTGCGCCACAGACAAGGGCTCAACAAGGAACCCCACCTGGAAAAAAAGCAAGTCCAAAAACAAACAAAATGCGGGACAACCCCATTTTACAACAAGCAATGAGTGCCAATCAGACGCGAGGAGCGAAGTACAGAGTTAAACCAATCAAGCGCGAGGGGTGAGAGAGGTGGATCAATCAGGTGCCAGGAGAGAAACGGAAAGGTGGGCCAATAAAGATGCGACGAAACCAAGAGATGGTTAATCAGGAGCGATCAACAAGGAACCCCACCTGGCAAAAAAGGAAAGTAAAACAAACAAAATGCGGAACAACCCCATTTTTCACAAAAGCAGGAGCGCCAATCAGACGCGAGGATCGAAATACAGCATTGAACCAATCAAGTGCGAGGAGTGAGAGAAGAGGACCAATAAGGTGCCAGGAGAGAAGAGAGAGGTGGGCCAATAAGATCGAGACACAGAGAGAGGGGCAATCAAGAGAAATCAACAAAGAACCCCACCTGGCAAACAAGCAAGTCCAAAAAAAAAACGAGGGAAAAAAAATTACACAAGCAGGAGCGCCAATCCGACGCGAGGAGCGAAATAGAGGCTAACCAATCAAGTATGAGGTGTTAGAGAGGTGAGCCAATCAGGAGCGACTACGTATAAGCGGAGGAGTGAAACGGACGAAACCACAGCGAATGAGAAGCGGAGGCAGGAGCGAGCCAAAACTCAGAAGCGAACGAGGCCAAATATGGAGGCGAGCCAGTCAGAGAAAAAAAAATAGAGGTGAGAGCCAACCAAAACGTCAGAACCGGCAAGGCGAGAAAAAGCAAAAGGGTCTTGATGAACAGATTACTATGCCTCGTGTCGAAACTTATGACCGCCGCTGTCGCTGCAGTACCTGGTATATATTATACACGCCACAAGTTAAGAACCTCCTACAGTATTTTGGCCACGTAAGGTTCGCGGCTTATTCCGATGCCAACGTTGAGCATAGGCGCTTAGAGGTTATTTATTACATATGATCTAGAGGGGATTTCCTCGCTTGAGTGCAAATGCTTACGTACGAGCATTTCAAAATTCCTGAAAAAACGAAAAAAACAACTCCGCCTGTTATCCCCCGGAAACTCTAAAAACAAATGTCGCGTACTGCATATACTACTGTGTGCTTGATTTCTATAAATACAAAAAAAAAAAACTCACGATGTGGAACTTGGTGCCTTCATCGTCCCTTGGGTTGATGGCCACCGTGATGCGTAGATGGTTGTTCAGGTACGACGCCCCATCCTGGTCTCGGAAACCCACCGGAAAACCCCTGCCAAGGTCAAGGAGGACCGCCAAACAAGGCGATAGGGGGTATATTAAAAAAAACAACAGCTGTAAGATGGAGGATTTCGTCGAAACTCATCTTTGCTACAAGCTGAGTGTGATGCTTATATAGGTGATGCATTCCAAAATTCGAATGTGTCGTATGTCGTAGCTCAATCGAGAGCTAAATTAGCTCTGTAAGTGCTTCCCCATGACTGGTATGGGAGTAAATACTTTACTTCGATGTAGAAGATAAAGTAGATTTGCGATCATGGGAGCTTAGCTTAGCGTACAAAAAGGTAAAAGCCACAGCAAGCCAAGCTTAGGTTTTTGCGTGAAGGCACGGAAAGGAAATGCAAGACATGGCAATTCAAGCTATAAGTGAATGCAAGGTAGGTAAAAGCAAGGCAAGGCGAGGCAAGGCAAGGCGAGGCAAGGCAAGGCAAGGCAAGGCAAGGCAAGGCAGGGCAGGGCAGGGCAGTGCACGCTCAGCAAGGCTAAGCCACCAGCCCTCCGTGTCAAAACTCCAGGGCTGCGAGCTGCCTGACCTACAAGTTGGCGCTTCGTTACTAACAGGTGGCCAGGTACTACAGATAGTCGAGCGACAAAACACTGCCGAGTTCTACATCTGTGTACGTACTGTACGAAGTTGACTGGTACCAATATGTACCGATATATAAGGAAGTCTTGCATATTGATATTAATGTACCAACGGTGCTTATACATCGGGACAAGAGTGATAGGTTTTGTTATTGACGACCAGCATATCGGAGGGCCATAGTAAATAGGACCAAATATTGTTGGAAAAAATAAGGAACCATATAGGTTTTTGTGCATTCCGTAGGTCCTATTTACTAGTGTTTACTATGACGGGTGAACCTGTAGTATTATTAGTCAGAATCAATTTGGTGTGCAGATAAAGGGGGTATATGTTTTTTTGGTCCATTACTGTCTATTACCATGTATTACTATCTATTACTATGCCCTTCCAGTAAACAGTTGACCACCAGGTATATATACAGTTATTACCAGGTACGTTCTTATATGTACAGCCCCGGTGGTCTTAGTAGTTAAGCACCAAGACAACCAAGGTTGATGTCAGGTGTTCGGGACTCCGTACGGAGATTTTTATTATAAAATGACACCCACCTGTCGAGAGCGCCTAATATAGCGTGGGTAGGCACAATTCAACGCGAGTCGACGAGGGAAGCAAGTGCTGATAAGAATGCAAGGGCGTGTACCGTAGTAGGGAGGGGGGAGAGGAGCCTACTATGTGACCCCGGATATAAGTTACCACTTCGAAAAAAAGGAGAGAAAAAAGAACGGCGAACACAATAAATGGGATGGAAAAAGAAATACATGAAAAAAAAGTAAGTCAATTAAAAAAAGTCGGTTAGTTGTACTTGGATACAATATCAGGTCGGTTAGTTGGATGCTTCATCGTCCAACTGCTAAGTACCCGTCGAGGCCAGCGACAACTCAAAGCCCGAATAAAACACGTACAGAGCATATAGGTAGCCCTTATTAAGAGACCCCGCGAAAAGGAAAGGCGGTAAATAAGGGACCTCCAAATCTCCGCGCACCGTTCAAGCCCACTATTGATTGTAAGGGACCGATACCAACCCTGAAAAGGGACGTCGGTATACAAGGGACCGCCAACCCCGAATGCACTATTAGGGTCCTCAAATCACGAGAAGCCGTCGACCCAACCCAACCCTAACCCCACCCATAAAAGGGGAGTCCTGCTGTAATACACACCTGAGAAAGACGGCCTCGTCCTCTCGAGCAGTGTCCCCGCCAGACGAATGGTCCATCATGGTATTGTCCCGTACCTGCTCGCCGCCGTCACCATTAAAAAAAAAAAAAAAAAACGGCGACGAGATATTATACCAAATGAGACATTTCGAGGAGAGTTTTGTTGATGGAAGAGTTTCGTAAAAAAAGAGAGATTTGGTCAATAAAAGAGAGTGTGAGTTTGGTAAAAAAAAGAGAGATTTGGTCAAAAGAGAGTGGGTCACGCGCGCGAAAATTGGGGAGATGCACTTCTAGCCCAAAATGTTTGGGGTCTTAAGACATGCTCCGCACCGTTACTCGATAATACATAAGGCATGCCTTATTGCTCCACGATATTTTTCGTCAACACTTACTGGTTAGAACCCCCTTTCGGATGCCTTTTAAGAGATAGCAACCAACACAATGATGGTAACTTTGGGTGTTATCAGCCGTCTACGAGCAACCATCTCGGTCACAACCACACCCATCTTCCCCCGAAATACCGCCGCCATCTACACTCTGCAGCAAACCCCGTACCTCGTAGGCCGCTGGGAGGCTGGTGATTGTCATGTGCGCCAGATAACTGTCGCGGATGACGTTCGCGAACATATACCGCTCCGGCGTCCGCAGTGTCTGGGCAGGGCAGGGCAGGGCATGACAGGACAGGGCAAGGCAAGGCAAGGCAAGGCAGGGCAGGGCAAGGCAGGGCAGGGGAGCGCAGGGACGAACAAAGTAGGGCAGGGCGGGGTATGGCAACAAGAGCAGGGCAGTGGAGCGAAGGGACAAACAGAGCAGAGCAGGGCAGGGCATGGCAATATGGGCAGGGCACGGCAGGGCAAGGCAGGTCAGCGGGGCAAGGAAGCAGGGCAGGGTATGGCAGGGCAGAGTAGGGCAGGTCCGGGTACGGCAGTGGAGAGCAGAAGAGGAGCAAAGCAGAGCAGGGTGACGACAGGGCATGGAAGAGCAAGGCAAGGGCAGGATACAGCAGTACAGGGTAAGGGTAGGGCAGACAAGGGCATCCGCAGCATGGTCGTAGGCGAAGACAGGCGGGGGGGTGGTGTTGCCATCAAACAAAATATGGGCTAGTGTAGGGTAGGGTAAAGTACGATAGGGTAGGGTAGGGTAGGGTAGGGTAGGGTAGGGTAGGGTAGGTCAGGGTAGGGTACGGTAGGGTACGGTAGGGTGCGGTAGGGTACGGTGGGGTGGAGTAGAGTAGAGTAGAGTAGGGTAAAATAGGGAAGGGTAGGGTAGGGCACGGTAGGGCAGGGTAAGGTACGGAGTAGTACAGTACGGTACGGTACGGTACGGTACGGTACGGTACGGTACGGTACCGTAGGGTAGGGGTAGGGTAGGGTAGGGTACGGTAGGGTACGGTAGGGTAGAGTGGGTAGGTAGGGTAGGGTAGGGTAGGGTAGGGTAGGGTAGGGTAGGGTAGGGCAGGGCAGGGAAGGGTAGACGGTGAGAACGGGCGGGAGAGGGCCGGCGCGACGGCAGACGATACCCACACCACAACGCGTCCCCCTTGAACCTGTAGTCACACCCCCACGTGTACAGCGCTAGACTACGCACAGCAGTACGAGGTACAACAACTTCACACTGACTGTGGGCCAAAACTCTCAAATCCCCCAGTACAATTTCACCATGCCACCTCCTCACCTTTGACACACGAAAGATGCGCAAAGCTCTACTTGCCCACCCGGTGTGCAAGTAGGTGTTCAATACAGAAAACGACCGGCACGTGCTGCACGAGACAATTTGCAAGACGGTGTTGCAATTAGGCGTTTCCTTCCCCCCCCCACGCTCCTCACCTTCGCACACAGGACGGCGCAATACTTCGGTACGTCGACCTCGAGGTCGTAGAGAGAATTTTCCTCGCGGTCGCCCTCCAGGTACGCCCCGATGTTCTCCGCGTTCTCGTGCAGGTGCTTCGGCCGGCAGTACGCTAGGCTGCACGTGGTTCCACCCCATTCCATCCCATCCCATTACGTTCCATCCCATATAGTTCCATTCCATTCCATATCGAGCGCGAGGGAGTACACACACGAGAAGCCACGACAAGGACCATCCCATCCCATCCCATCCCATTCCATTTCGAACGAGCCAGAAAAACCACCATACCATACCATCCCATCCCATTTCGAAAACGCGCAGACAAGTGCAAGGACCCAGCACAAGGACCATTCCATCCCATCCCATCCCATGCGGAACCATACCACGCGATTCCATTCCAGTCCATTTCCCACGCCAAGGGCCAAGAGCAAGGAGCAAGGATAAGCACAAGCGATAAAAGAAGAAAATGACGTCAGTAAGGCGAACAATAAAAACACGAAAAAATACGTCACATCGCCGACAAGTAAACGCTAAAATCGTAAGTCGACGGCCTGCTACCCTGTTGTTAACAGCGGCAGCAGCAGCAGAAGCAGCAGCAGCAGAAGAAGCAACAGCAGAAGCAGCCGCAGAAGCAGCCGCAGCAACAGCAACAGCAACAGCAACAGCAACAGCAACAGCAACAGCAACAGCAACAGCAACAACAGCACCACCAACAGCCACCGCAGCAGCAGCAGCAACAACAACACCATCAGCACCACTATCACCAGCCGCAGCAGCAACAGCAACCGAAGCAGCCACCACAGCACTTGCAGCAGCCTTAGCAACAAAACAGCAGCCTCAGCAACATACGTAACAACATGGCAGCAGCAGCGGCAGCACCCTCAAGAACCCAGCAAAGATTCCCGCCAAGCCGACCACAAACATGTCCTGCAAACGCGCCTCTTTGGAGAGAAGAGCCCCAAAATCGCTCCCTCAAACAGCACAACACGCCTCCTTAAGAACCGACAAAGAAAATTACCTTAAGGGCGGCCTGCACCCACGTTTTTAGAGGGAAAGTACTTGGAATTAGTGAGGGGTGGGTTTTGTAGCGGTAGGAGGGGTTAACAGCACCAAAACGCCTCCATCCCAGCCGGTAGTAACAAATATCGTCGCCCATGAGCAAAATAATGCGTCCGAAGAGAAAAAGAAGAAATACAAATAAAAAACGGTACGTACTCAAAGTGCCTTTGCAAATCGGCTGGCTAAAAAGTACCAGGTACACCCTCAACCCGCTTGAAATTTCATCCGAGAAAATGGTTAAATATCAAAATTTATGATTTCAGAAGCGGCCACAGCATGATTCGGGGGGGAGGGGGGGTGATACAAACTGATGTCCGAGACACAATGGTTGCAATGCAAGGAGGCGTGTACGGTACCGGCGCGGCATTATCCTACTACTGCTGGGCGTTCACGCTTCTCCTAGGCGGCTGATAACACCAAAAATGTTTATCGGTTTCGTCGATATCCCCACTGCCATTACCAGCCACCGCCAGTACGACCATCAACAAAAGCCAATACCACCCGCACCCGCACCACCATCACGAACACCACCACTCCTAGGACCAACACCGACAACACCACACCAACATCACCAACACGATCCACCATCCACCATCCACCCCGACCAACCCCCCCGAGTCTTGTTAGATCATTTGTGCGGGGTTGACTCCGCACAAGGGGAATGATCGTATCACGTAGCGTGTGTAAGGTAAGGCACCCACGAGGCAGATACATACAGTAGTAATACCCATTGCTGTCTCTGGGAGTGGCCACACCAGAAAATGTATCAATTCATTGGAGGCTGTCGTCCATATGCAAGCCCGCCTCTCAGGCGGTTCTTAGCAGGATACAGCTCACCCTCCATGCGACTCGCCTAATACGTCACGGGCGCTTCGCGCTTGTGGTGCAAGCAATGCCTGCCTGGTTCGTGAAAACCCAACCTACTCCGTCCCGGCATTGTAGGGGTGCGCGAGGGTCTATGGTCATACGACTACGGCCACGCATGAAAATGAAGTACACCCCCCTCCCCATGGCGGAGTGCTCCGTCTCGAAAGGGATGCGTGGTCACTGGTCAAATTACTAAGGCAAGAAACAAATGGGTACGCCCCCCCGCCCCCCCCCCCTCTCCGCCATGGACAC